>JARVZY010001751.1:0-45745 GCA_030686995.1 Artemisia argyi
CAGCATTATCACCCTCAACTACATTATCATTGCCATGTGGCAACATATCTTCTAACATAGGGTGATGTTCCCCAGTATAATTAGTTTTCATTGAAGCAAACAACTTAGAACCAAGACTTTTAATAGGCACATGGGTTCTATCTTCAGTGGTTATGTCTAAATTTATTTGTAAGAACCTAGGATACATTAAAAACTTATGTTGTTGTTTATCAATGTTTTCTAGCATATTATCAAAGATAAACTTAGAAAAATTATAGGTTAGACCCTTAGAAAGACAAACAATACCACAACCCAATTGCAGAGAGAATTGATTCCATCCACCACACTTGTTGCTTATACATTGAAGCAGCAGATGAACCAAATGCCTCCACTTAGGACAAAATTGATTCTTGTGCCACTTGGATGTATCAGTACTTTGATATCCAGCTTCCCTTAGCCCAGCAAGAATCTCTGCAGTGTTAGAATGATACACACCATTCTCATCATCTAACTGAAGCTTTGTCCTAATCAAACCTTCTGTCACCACATACTCTACACCATCAATCTCAGCCACAATCTCTGTGTTAGATCTCTTAGTAGCAGATGCCCAAAATTGCTTCACCAATGATTCACACACCAAATTGGGACTATATATCAGAGCCTAATGAATCTTCGACCTTTGTAGAAACTCCATCATTAAATTGAATTCTTCATGTCCCTTTGCCTTTTTCAGAATAGCATACTTGTTATGATCGCCTTTCAATTCGAGTTGTGCCATTTGAATGAACTTGCGTAAGATGGTTATGAATTACACAAAGAATAATAGGTTTAAGTGGAGTGATAAGCGAATAATTTTGTTTAGGAACAGATATGCAAAGTGGGTTAAATTTGGAAGTTCCCCAATCGTGGTCAAAATTATCAGAACTAATTATTGACCGAGTCTGACGTAACATTGTGGGTAGTTTGGAGTCTGCAAGCATTGATCTTGCTGCCTCAATGAGGGTTCTATTTTTCCTTTCAGCAACCCCATTTTGTTGTGGGGTTCTTGGAGTACTATAGTCCCTTCTAATCCCCTTAGACTTACAGAATTCTATGAAAACAACATTTTTGAATTCTGTCCCATTGTCACACCTAATTCCTTTAACCTTTTTATTAAGCTGGTTTTCAATTAAAATGGTGAATTCTTTCAAAATAGGAGTTGTTTCATCTTTAGTTTTTAGAAAGAATACCCAGCAAAACCTGCTGAAATCATCTGTGATAACCAGGCAGAAGTACTTGTGATCAATACTTCTGATAGGAGTTGGACCAAATAGATCCATGTGCAGCAACTGAAGAGGTTCTGAAATGGTGCTCACAGCTTTGATGGCTTTGTAAGAGGCTCTGTGTTGCTTTCCATTGTTGCAAGCAATACAATTGTGTTCATTGGTGAAGAGTTTAGAAGGAAGGCCCTGAACAAGACCAAGTTTAGATAACTTGTTGATAGTCTTGTAATTCACATGAGCCATTCTCCTATGCCATTTGGTAGATTCATCCAGGGAAGCTTTAGCCACCAAACATGTTAGATCACCTTCTGGCTTGACATCATTCAGATTGAATGTGTACAAGTTGAAGGTTCTGGGAACTCTCAGCATAACAGTTGTGTCTTCTGGAAGTTTGAAGTCCTTGGAATGTACAAGACACTCATCTTCAGAGAAGAAAACCTTATTCTTAGTGTCACAAATTTGTGATACAGAGAATAGATTAAAATGCTCCAGTTCCTTCACATAATAAACATTTTCAAAATCCAACAAGGGTGTCTTAGTAGTTCCTTTTCCTGTAATTTTGCCATCTCCACCACCAAAAGTCACAGTGCCTCCTCCTTCTATGGGCTCAAAGTCATGCATCTTGTCCTTGTTCCCTGACATACTTCTAGAACAACCACTATCAACAATACCTACTTCAGTACTTTTCAAAGGATGATCCTACAACAACAAAAATTATACAAAAGTTAGTACACATTGGAGACTCAAGTCATTGTTGACTTGAGCCTGCCTTGTGGATCATTAGTGATAGGCCATGTAGATGTTTTAGATCCACCATTGTTCTTGGGCCTGTAATGCATATTAGGTCCCTTCTTTTTCCAAGAACAACCTGCTGAGGGCTTCATAGCAGTATTCCAATACCCACCACCATAATACATTGAGTCAAAGTGATTAGGCCAATAACCATTAGAAAAGAAAGAACATGTAGATGTTTTAGGTCGAACAAATGGTCTATTACTGGTTCTTCTCCATGAAGAATGAGGTTCAGCAGAATTGGATTTCTGCTGATGTGGAACAAAAGAAGGTATTTCACTAACATTCTTCCACATTTGCCTAGGTTTCCTTTGACTAACACATTCACCCATTCTTTGCTTATGAAATATACAATCCTTAATCAAGTGATATTTACTTCCACACACAAAACACTTCTTCTTTTTAGAAGATTTATTCAAACCAAAAGAAGTTGTATAACATGAAAAAGTATTCAAACAACCATGATAAACATAATTGTTTTTAACAGAACTAAAAGTATTATTTTGCAAAGAATTTAAAAACAAGTCTTCAGTAGAAACTGTCTTGTTATTAGCAGCAACTCTAGAAGGCTTGTGGGGAGTCTTGGGTGATGTCTTTGGTATGGTCTTGGGAGTGGTCTTGGGAGTGGTCTTGGGCAGGTCAGACTTCTCACTTGAATCACAGCTAACAAATGAGGTAGACCCTTCATCAGAAGACTTGTCACTGTCACAACAAGAGACAAAGTCAGTAGATTTAATAATAGGGTCTGGCAAGTCAGTTGACTTTTTGCCATAGAGATGGTGTGATCCATCAAAGTCAATAGGTATGGATAGGTCTATAGGCATGTGTTCCCCTCTTATAGGTCCAGGGACAGCATTCATTCCCCCTTCCTTAACATATTTAACAGGTGTTTGATAAGCTAAGGCTGGTTCAGGGTCAATATATTTCTCATATCCTAATGCCTTTCTAGACCTAACAGATTGGCGACCATCAATTAATTTACTCAAATTAGATGCCCCTTCCTGCCATTTCATGCGACCAACTATCTCTTTATCTAATTTAGCTTGTAATTCTTGTTTTTCCTTTTCTAGATCAGACTTCTCTTTTTCAGTACGTTTGAAGTCTATCTTAGCAACTTCTAAATCACTTTCTAGAACTCTTATTTTTTCATCATATTTAACTTGATTCTTTTGAAACCAGACTTTTTGTTTCTCTAAAGCTTTTAAAGCCATTTTATAAGACTCTACCTCTATATAACACTCATTGTACTTTGGTTTCAATTCATCAAATTCTTGTTTAAGCTCATTGTATCTTACACTACATCCAAACACATAGTTGTGTACCTGAGAGATTCCCATCAAGGAGACTTGCTCCTTCTTGTCCTCTGAAGGTGAGTATGCCAGCAAATTCACTTGTGAAGAAGTAGAAGCTTCCTCTCCAGCAGGTTCATGCTCAGCCCAATCAATTTGGTGATCTAGAGTCACCATAGCCTTTGAAGGTGTAGCCTTAGTAGTCCCTGCTTCAACTGGATAAGAGCCATATCTAACTTCATCTCCAGACTTTCTCTCCTTGCATTCTCTCGAAAAATGTCCCACTTGACCACACGTGTAGCATTTAACCTTCCTTCTATCAAACCTTGCTGCTTCTCTTCCATTAAAACCAAACTTCCTTCCAGACTTGGTTTCAAACCACTTAATGTCATGGAGATCATTGCAAGCTGCCATTTTAAGTGTATCTCATGCATCTCCATTCGATCCACCTGTTCAAAATCCTCATAAGCAAGAAACTGCTGATGTTCATATTCATCCACAAATGAATGAACAATATCATCCAACACACTACTGGATTTTGATTTAGGAGCAGATTGAGTATGGGTTTGAGAAGATACTCCTGATGAATAAGAGCTTGAGGCTTGTTGCACAGGTTTTGTAGATGCTCCAACAAATGCAGAATGAGTGGATGGACGAATGGGACTTCTAACATCAGGCTCCAGAGATTTGAGCTTGTTGTAGAGGTCATCAAAAGAGATTAAGTCTAATCCATCCTTTGTTTTGAGAGCAATACTGACTTGCAACCAAGATGGTGGCAAAGATCTCAGAAACTTAGCATTGCAGTCCTCGTTGTCAGGTCTAGCCTTCAACTGATTAAGTTGACTTAAGAGCCGATGAAACCTGTCATAGCCTTTATGAATTCCCTCTTCTTCAAATATCTGAAACTCTTGGAACTTTTGCTTTAACATAGACTTCTGCAACCTTCTTGATTCATCATTCCTACCAAATCTAGCTTTTATTGCCATCCAAATGTCCTTGGCATCCCCCATGAAGTGGAAGTCACCCATATGGTCATCAGGTATAGCTTGGAGTAGAATTGTTCTTACCTTGCTCTCCCTTTGCACAGCCAGAATCTCTTCAGCAGTTCTAGGACCTACAATTGTAACAACTCCATCAGCATCTGTAACATGCTTCTTCAGGCTATTCCCCTTTTTGACAACCTCCCACAGATTCCAATCTATGTTTGTGATCCAGTTCTGCATCTTCATGGACCACAGATGATATTCTTCAGCATTCTTCAAGTATGGAAACTTAGCATTACTGTTGAAGAGGTTGAGTTGTTGAAGAGAAGTGGTGTTAAGGTTTTGGGTTGTATCAACCTCATCATCAGATCCAGGCATGTTTGTTGATTTGTTTGGATTCTTAAGGTGTAAGATTTGTGTTTCTTAGTATGACAGAGACTCTCTCGAGGCTCTGATACCACTTGTTGATCTATTAGACCTTGATAGATCTTCTTGAGCACTCTAGAATCGTTAGTTATGTTACTGTAATCAATAACACACTAATAGACAATCTCTGCAACTTGTACTTTTAAAGCGGAAACAAAACACAAGTGTAGTACTAAGAACTCTTGATCCTCTATGGATCTTTTAATAATAATGATAAGAGTATTTTCTAAAAACCGTTTCTCAATACAAAATTGTGTGTTCCTTTTATACACAAGGAACCCTAAACCGTTTCCCAAAAAACGTATATTCTAAAACTTCTAAAAGATATGCATTATCACTTCCTAAATAAACTCATGCATATCCAAACTATAATACATAAAATACGGAAATACTATATGCGCAGAAACTAATAATACTGAATCTAGTCTTCAGCAGATACACTGCTTCAGCAGGAACCAGCTCTTCAGCAGTAACCTTCAGCAGAAACAGTCAGCAGAATTTTTACTTAACAGAATTCCCAACAATGTGCTTTGATGATAATCTGTATGTGCTAATGTTGATTATGTAGATGCTTCAAGAGCCCTTGGTTGAGCCTAGGGGCAAGGTCTCATTCTTTTGTTCCAATTTTTGATAAATCTGTGATTGTTAGTTGTTATTGTTAAATGTTGGTTGATTTTGTTTATATGTGTTTAATTTAGCCTAGTACAAGCTTATGTATCAGTATTATGATTTAGATTGATCATTTGCCTTTTAAATTTGTTAAATCAGTTATTATACAATTTGTGTTTTAAAGTAGTGTTTGGTTAGGTCTGTGTAGTGAGTATTAGTTGAACTCAGTGACTAAGGCCTGTTCATACAACTTTCTTAACACCTAATAAGTCAGAAACAAACAAGGTTTTACTGGATAGAAGCTTTAAAGTCAAAATCACCAAGATATTAGCCTAAAATCTGTCTGTGTGGAAATTAGTGTGGCATAAGCTTCAAATCATCTCACAAGTAGTTGTTCTAGCATAAACTAGTCTTAATATAGCTTAAGTCACATTAATCAATCAGTAAATTAGGATCAAATCTCACAAAAGTCAACCTAAGTTCATAATTTCAAAAAGTCAAAAACATAGTTGTTTCATAAATCCAAAAATAGGGAGATTTATTTTGATTTTTGTATTTGGATTGGGAACCTGAGCTTTTCACAAATCATAGTCCCTCAGCTCATCTTTAAAAATCTGTGTCCAGCTTATTTTTAGGATTTTTATTGTAGCTTGTGCAAGTGCTTCTTTAAGCATGCAGGGCAAGTACTTGGCCTGTGCACAGGAAATTGACCATTTTTAATAGACCATAGATTGTTCAATTATGGGCCCCATAGTGTGATTATTGGCTTTTTGGAAAGCCAATCAGCTGATCTTTCTAGTTCATAGCTTATTTTGCTATTTCTATCTTATCTAATAGGGCTGCAAGTAGCTTTTAGTTTGTCCCATTTGATTATGTATGCTGGGTGGTCAGTGTCTACTTGGTTTTTAGCCAAAGTTCATAAGCTCTTATCTGGCTTATCTGTGGACCCCAATACACAACCTTGGGCTTTTTAGGGAGCTTACAAGTCCAGCTTATTGGATTAGTGCTTATTTTGGACTCTAGCACGACCAAATTTGAAATTTAAATCCTAATTTATGTTTCTTAAGTCATAGATGACTAAAAATAATTTTAGAAAAAATAATTTTATTTTTTTTATTTTTATTTTATTTGTTATGTATTAAAAATAAATTTAAAGTAATTAAATTATTAAAAATATTAAACTGACGAATAAAACACAATAAAAATGTGCAATAATTACTTAAAGTATTGAAGTTTGAAGGAACAATATCAGTGAGAAAACAGCTTATATAAATAAGCTGTAATAAGCTAAAAGGGTAAAAGGTTTGGTTAAATAAATACTATGTAGGAGTATAACCAAAAAAGTCCCAAGGGCAAGTGGTAAGGGTGTGGTGTGTTGAGGCGTTCAAAAGGTTGAGACTGGTGAGGTCTCGGGTTCGAGCCTATGGTTCCCCTTGATTTCCCAGCTCCCCTTTTTATGGTTTTAACAAAACTTTTTGATAAGATATGTATAATAAACTTTCCCTCCAATATACTTGTCAAATATTTTGGTAAATTCCCTCCAATATGACATGAGAAATACTCAGCTTCAGATTGAGCATTTGTTTAACAACATTGCCTAAAACATAAGAAATTACAACAAATTCAAATTCATAAAACATGTACAATCATTGCATAATACTAGTATTGTTAGATTACATTGCATAATTTGCATAAGTGACCAAAGTAACATAGATTCCATAACTACCATTAGTAATACTTACATGTTTCTACTTAATTACATGTTCCTAGTAAAGTACCCCCATCAATGTGTGATTCACAACACACATCCAAAAGAAGTTATATACTGAAGATGGGATATGCAAAAAAATTATCAAATATACTTCCAGAACATGAACAATAAAATCCAGAATTGAGTTAGCAAAGATGAAAAACGGGATAGACATTGTCTTGAAAATCATTTCCATTCACATCAACCTTCAAATGTATAATCTTGAATCTGATCATTTTTTTCAAACTCGAAAGAGCATTCCTTGGCAAACATCCTCCACCTTCCAAACACACTAACAGTTCCAGGAATCTCCGGCTCTTCATTCTCACACTCCATTGTCATGAAAAACTGAACATCACGATGTTTCATGAGCACCTTACGGTATGGGTGGACAGGATGGTAGAGCAGTAATTCTTCCGGGATTTCCTGCAGTAGTTTCTAGTAAGTAAATATTTTGTTTAAACGACTTGAACAAATGTAAACAATATTTATGAATGGATATATACGTACAAGTTTCCCTGGTAGTAGAATTGCTAAAAATCTTTTGTAGAATGAATGCCCTTCACCAAAGTGGTCTCGATGTGAAGGCCATTGGCAAATATGTTTCATTCGATTGTCATCTACAAAGAATTGTTTTTAATTTTTATTTATATAAATGACTGACTATAATAATTTGGAGTATGAAAGTATATCATAACTTTTTACCTCTTTCGGTCTCTAACAAACCAGGCTGAACCATTAGTAAATTGGTGGCACCAAGGAAATGCGCGTCTGTACTTAGACTACCATCACTTTTGAAGCTGGTAAGCAATAACTCTGTAGCGCGTTTCCTTGTTAAGATGATTGTCATTCCAGCTTCTAAACCCAACACTTCCTCAATGTGGTTCGATCCATCCATGTCAAACTCATACACAGCGGCTCCTTGATGAGTGATTAATCACACATCCTTTTTTAGGCTTTAATTCAGACCAAAAATACCAAATACTAACCAAAAATGCCAAGAGAACGTATGTTTTTGTATTTGTGTATGTGCAGGTACGGATATGTGAAAAATGAACAAAAACAAGACAAAACCGACAAAAACGAGCACGAGATTGGAAAAAGATCAAAAGCCGAAGCCGGGGAAGCAAAATGATCAAAGAAAGCTCATTATGTCATTAGAAGTCCTCAGAGATTCAGAAAATATCAATTTTGGTCCCTAATTAAAGTTTGGAGAGATTGGCAAATTAAGTCCCTGCAGTTTCAGATTTTGGCAAATATGGTCCTTTAATGAAATTTTGAAGAAAAGTCAAAGTCAACCCTCCATGATTCAGAGATTGACAACTTTAGCCCTTGGAAGAAACTTGGAATAATTTACAGAAGTGGTCCATTAATTTTCAGATTTTGCAATTTTGGTCCTTGTCATTCTCTATATTACTACTCTTAATAAAAACTATAACACCCAGATCCACAAAAATATCCAAAGCCCAATCCAATCAAAGACAAGCCCACTATCCAAAAGAAATTACCCGGTCCACCTCACCATACCCGAGTCAAACAACCCAACCCGGTCAAAACCCCAAAAATATAAAACGCCCCCAAATCATTTACCCCGCCCTTTTTACCCAGAAATAATTTCCCCCAAGAACCCTAATCACTATTCAATTGAGTAAAAATTTGATTTCACCACAATTAAGGGTACGGAGGTCATTGTACACACTTTTCTAGAAGTTTTCTGACATGGCAGGCTACCATGTCAGTAATCTGTGTGACATTCCGCGTCAAATGATTGGGTATATGATGATCCAAGGACTGAGATTGGTAGATTGGAGACCAAGGCGCATCTGAGGGCTCATAATCATCCAAACAAACACAAGAGTGGCGTGGATCAATGACCTGGCAGACTAGAAGGATCCAAGGACCTCACAGCTTCGTGTATAAATACCCACCCTTCTTCAGTCATTAGTGTGTGTAGGTTTTGTTATAATTTTAGTTTTCTGTCTTAAAAAGCTTTATTGTAATTTTCAATTTTAAAATATCTTGTACTCTTTTCATTGCTATTAATAGAATCCAAGTTTGTTTAAAATCTCAGCTTATTGTCTCTTCAATCTTATTATTATTGCTTATTATTACTACTTTTTAGTTTTGAATTAATATTAGTCAAGTTACTTTCAAATTCAGTTTTTGTTTATCAAATAAAATAAAATAAAATAAAATGAAATAAAATAAATAAAAAAATAAAAAATACAGAAATATATAATCATACTAGTTTTTATTGGTTTAGATCAAGTTTTATATAGTTATTATCTTTATTATATGTTTTTATTGGTGGTTTGAGTGAAATAGGTTCTCATTAGGGGTGTTTGGATCTCATTGGTTTGATGGTATAAGATTGATTCAGAGGCTGTTCACTGGTTTAGACAAGTTACTGAGGTAGGATTATAGCTTAGTAATAAGTAGTTATTAATTCAAAAGTCAAAATCATTTTAGTTTCTTCATTTCTGCATATCAGTTAAGATAAGTAGTTTGCATAATCAGGTAAAATAGACTATTGCATCTTGCCAGTTCGCAGCCGATGTTGTGATCTTAGTAAAAACCGTAGGACTCGAGGATTGGCATATAATTATGAATATCAATAATAATTGTCTAAAGCCAAATAAAAAGGCAGAGGAATCCAAAGCTATAAAAAAAGCAGCGGATAGAAATCCAAAGTCATAATAAAGCTCTTACATCTTGGCGGCTCATAAACCGTTGATTGTAAAAGAAATAAAAGACTAAGGACCAAAGTATTATTAAAGTGCTTATGATTATGCAAAAATGCCAAGCTTCGACTCCGGGGGTTTCCCTAATAAAAAGCTTCCGTTTCGGGTATCAAACATGGTATGTCTCGGTCGTAAATAAAAAGGGGGACCTCCACAAATCGTGTTAAATCAGAGACCTTCATGTGGACCCGATTTCTGTATGCAGGGGTTTTCGAGGGAAAGTTTGGAAACTACTTAGCGTTCAAATTTTGTGCTCTTATCGGACTAACAAATATCGAAACGAGAAAATATGAAGCAATTCATTTCTCACAAATTAAAATCTTGAGATATAAAACTTAGGACCTGAGAACAAGAGGTAATACACAAGTAACTTTTGTGGGCAGTGTTAGCATCTAACTTTTGAATAAACAATGATCTCGATTTTACGCTTAGTTTGGGAGCTTGTGAAAAATCAAGGATGACGATTTTTATCCGTACGGTCTCTTCTCTGTGAGAAGTGTTTCTACTCGTTGACCCTGAAAGTTATCAACAGATAAGAATTGATAATGAAAGTCAAAACAAACCGTCACATATATAAATGAAAAAGTACAAAAAGAGTAGTAGTAGTAGTTGTTATTCATGAAAATCGGAAAACGGAGTGTTTTTGAGAATAAATGATTTTACTATTTCTTTTGAACATCATTGCTACTTTACAACGTCAGTAAAGAGAGGTTTTGAAATTATTTATCTCTTAAGCGTGAGGTGATGACATTGCGTGAGGGCACGACAATACCTTAGTCTGGGGGATTTTGATGAGTGATTAATCACACATCCTTTTTTAGGCTTTCATTCAGACCAAAAATACCAAATACTAACCAAAAATGCAAAGAGAATGTATGTTTTTGTATTTGTGTATGTGCAGGTACGGATATGTGAAAAATGAACAAAAATAAGACAAAACTGACAAAAACGAGCACGAGATTGGAAAAAGGTCAAAAGCCAAAGCCGGGGAAGCAAAACGATCAAAGAATGCTCATTATGTCATTATAAGTCCTCAGAGATTCAGAAAATATCAATTTTGGTCCATAATTAAAGTTTGGAGAGAATGGCAAATTAAGTCCCCGCAGTTTCTGATTTTGGCAAATATGGTCCTTCAATGAAATTTTGAAGAAAAGTCAAAGTCAACCCTCCATGATTTAGAGATTGACAACTTTAGCCCTTGGAAGAAACTTGGAATAATTTACAGAAGTGGTCCATTAATTTTCAGAGTTTGCAATTTTGGTCCTTGTCATTCTCTATATTACCACTCTTAATAAAAACTATAACACCCAGATCCACAAAAATATCCAAAGCCCAATCCAAACAAAGACAAGCCCACTACCCAAAAGAAATTACCCGGTCCACCTCACCATACCCGAGTCAAACAACCCAACCCAGTCAAAACCCCAAAAATATAAAACGCCCCCAAATCATTTACCCCGCCCTTTTTACCCAGAAATAATTTCCCCCAAGAACCCTAATCACTATTCAATTGAGTAAAAATTTGATTTCACCACAATTAAGGGTACGGAGGTCATTGTACACACTTTTCTAGAAGTTTTCTGACATGGCAGGAGGTCATTGTACACACTTTTCTAGAAGTTTTCTGACATGGCAGGCTGCCATGTCAGTAATCTGTGTGACATTCCGCGTCAAATGATTGGGTATATGATGATCCAAGGGCTGAGATTGGTAGATTGGAGACCAAGGCGCATCTGAGGGCTCATAATCGTCCAAACAAACACAAGAGTGGCGTGGATCAATGACCTGGCAGACTAGAAGGATCCAAGGACCTCACATCTTCGTGTATAAATACCCCCCCCCCCCCCCTTCTTCAGTCATTAGTGTGTGTAGGTTTTGTTATAATTTTAGTTTTCTGTCTTAAAAAGCTTTATTGTAATTTTCAATTTTATAATATCTTGTACTCTTTTCATTGCTATTAATAGAATCCAAGTTTGTTTGAAATCTCAGCTTATTGTCTCTTCAATCTTATTATTATTGCTTATTATTACTGCTTTTTAGTTTTGAATTAATATTAGTCAAGTTACATTCAAATTTAGTTTTTGTTTATCAAATAAAAAATAAAATAAAAAAATAAAAAAATACAAAATACAAAAATATATAATCATACTAGTTTTTATTGGTTTAAATCAAGTTTTATATAGTTATTATCTGTTTTTATCATCTTATATAAGCAAAGCTTTACTGTTTCATCAAAGTTTTTAAATAAACAAAAGAGTCAAAGCTTGGTCAAATTATTAGCTTATTGAATAAGCTCAGCTTATTTGGAGATTATAGGCTGCCAAGAGGAGCCTTGGCCTGTCAAAAGACAGGCTAGCTAAGTGAATCCCCCTCTATTTGAGCTGAGGGGGAATTTGAGTTGTAAGTCTCATCCATTTCCATTTCTGTCTCAGTTTGATAGTTTAATAAGTAGTTTTGATTTGATATTGATTAGTTTACTTACTGCTTAAATAGTCTAATTTTGCTTGTTAATTGTTGCTTGGTCATAGTTGTTATATTAGAGTTTGATTACTTCTAGTTGTTAGTGTTTCCTACTTATTGCATCTGTTTCATTTGTGAATCAGTTTTTCTGAGGTGTATTTGTGGTTTCTGTGTATGTTTGTATCTGAGATTTGATTTTCTGAGTATGTTGACAGTTATTGAATCATATTAGTTACCTAGGATTGTAATTTGGGAGTATTTCATTGGATCTGTGGTGGTTTGAGTGAAATAGGTTCTCATTAGGGGTGTTTGGATCTCACTGGTTTGATGGTATAAGATTGATTCAGAGGCTGTTTACTGGTTTAGACAAGTTACTGAGGTAGGATTATAGCTTAGTAATAAGTAGTTATTAATTCAAAAGTCAAAATCATTTTGGTTTCTTCATTTCTGCATATCAGTTAAGATAAGTAGTTTGCATAATCAGTTTAAATAGTTGCATAGCTATAAGTTCAAGCTGATTTCAGTCATCAGTTAGCTTAAGGTACCATTTTCAGTCCTATTTTTGCAATCAAAATCTAGTTTGGTCAAAGCTTTTGTTTCATAAAAAGTCAAAACTGATTTGAACTCAGTTTTAGTCTAAACTTTGTGAGCTTGTGTAATACTCAATATTTGTTGGAAATCGATTTGGTTTGTTAATTTGAAAAGCTCAGCACTCAGATAATTAATATCAAAAAGAAATTTGAGTTTTGAAATTGATTTTCTTATTGAAAAAGCTGTGGGAAATTGACTGTTTGAACATAAGGTTACCCTGCTCATCAGGTTTTGGACAGATTTAAAATTAGCCTTTAGGTTAGTAAATTTGATTGGAATTCTGATTTGTTGGAGTATTTGTGATCTCAGATTGTAAGTTAGTAGTTTTCACCCAAAAGTTTGCTTTTTCTAATCTTATCTGTTCAGCTTAAGTGCTTATTTAAGTTGGGTGATTGGAACTGAGGTCTGCCCATTAGATCAGGGCTGCTATTACTTTCCATTGATCATAATCTGAGTTTATTGATTCATTCCAGTCACTTTGTGCTTCTAGTTGTTCATTTCTTTGAGACTTTACTATTTGCTTGTACTGTTTGGCTTATTACTTGTTCCATAGAGCTTATTTGATTTGTTTGGTTCCATAATTGTGTTTCTGTTTGCTTCTTAATCACAAATCTGTTCCTCTGAGTTTCTTTAAGTTTTAAAAACATCTGTGTTAAGTTTGGGTCAAGATTTGGTCAAAGTGCTTATTAATAAGCACTTTTCAATAAGCAGTTTTAAGACATTAAGCACTTCCAGTGCTTATTTTCAAATTTTTATATTTTTCCTAGTTTCAAAATATTATTTTAGATTTTCCCTGAAATTTTCATATTTTTCTGAGTTAATTTGCTATTTTTTCTATTTAATTTTCATTTTTAATCATTTTTAATTACTTTTTAATTACTTAAAAATCCAAAAAATCAGAAAAACCCCAGAAAAATCCAAAAATATTTTAGAAAATTATTTTTAGTTATTTTAGAATTTTAGAAATTTATTTTGCATTTTTCTCACTTTATTTGCATTTTCTTTTAATTTTTAATTAGTTAAATTAGTTTTTAATTCATAAAAATAAACAAAGAGTAAAAAAAAATATTTTTCTTTTTCTCAAAATTTTCTTTTATCATTTTTAACTTTTGAAAATTATTTTCAAGTCCGTAGGAGTCGTGTAGCATAAAAGTCGCGTTTTATTTTGTACGTTAACGTTTATTTTCCGTTTTAGTTTACGTTTTCGATTCTACGTTACGTTTCTAGTTGCCTTACTTGAATTACGTGTTTAGTTGATTATTTGTGCTTCATTTACTATCTCATTAGTGTAATCCTAACAAAATCACTTTTTACCACTTTCACGACACGTTTCACGAATCGGGAATTCGAAATTCCATTCATCCTTCACACGGACTACGACCTCGGGTTATCCGTATTTCTTTGCGGATCTCTTGAGTAATACTATACTTTATATAATATTGATTTTCACGAATCAATTTTGGCGCCGCTGCCGGGGAAGGTTGAAGTGAATTTTTCGTTTTCGTTTTTCGAATTGTGTTTTGAAAACCTTCCTTGTGTATATTTTCTATAAAAACTATAAAAATTGAAAAATCAAAAATACTTTTCCTAGAGTGTTTTCAAAAATACCAAAAAAATAATAAAGTTACAGCCTCGACTCGACCGAAAGGAAGGGCGTTGTAAACCAAATAAGCTTCCCAATATAACTACGCGTGAAATTAGTTGCTAGACGGATTACCTTAATTCTACGACCGAATAAGCGGAAAATACGGAAGCTTTGACATTAAATTGCAAGCTGAAGAGAGATCCATTCTTCTCTCCCATTCCGTCGCGAGTAGATTAAGGGAAACGGTTTACAATTAACGTAACGTTAGAAAAAGAAAAACAAAAAAAAAACAAAAAGTATAAATTTTCAAATTTTGATTTTCCTTTTATTTTTCAATAATTTGATTTTTGTGGTGCATGAACATACGTTCTACGTTTAAACGACTTGTTTCACCACTTTCAAATCCGGAAAGTTTGTTTCGTCACACACACCGAGTTCTATTTCCTAATACGGAGGAAATGAACCCGAACGAACAACACTTGGGACCCCCGCCGATGGGTGGTATCCAAACCAATGTGATCTCGCCGATGGGACCACAACCGGTTTACGATCAACGTACTATGCAAGAATTGCTACAGTGTCCCACCGAGGGATACGGGGATGCAATTGTTTTACCACCAATCCTTTCCGATAATTTTGAACTTAAAACTGGATTGATTCAACTTGTTACGTCAAAACAATTTCACGGTTTTGAGAGGGACGATCCTCACGCACACATCCGATGGTTTAATAAGTTAACTTCGACTTTGAAATTTAAGGATGTCCCTCACGATGCTATCAAATTAATGTTGTTCCCATTTTCACTCGAGGGTTCAACCCGGATTTGGCTCGAAAAAGAACCCCCTCGTTCGATTCACACATGGGAAGAACTCGTCTCGAAATTTGTTAATCATTTCTTTCCACCGTCCAAAACGACTAATCTTAAGAATGATATAACTAGTCTTCAACAACGTTTTGATGAGAACTTTGGTGAGGCATGGGAACGTTTTAAGGATCTTCTTCGAAAATGTCCTCACCATGGTTTCTCCGAGTTACACCAAATCGACACGTTTTATAACGCTTTGACGCAAAACGATCAAGATTCTTTAAACGCAGCCGCCGATGGCAATATCTTGAATCGTACGCCTAGGGATATTTTAACGATCATTGAGAACAAATCTAAGATTCCAACTTCTCGTAACAAACCGAATGTTTCGAAAGTGACTTCTTTTACTCCTCCTTCTCCTTCGTCGGTCCATTCATCGGAATTGGCTGAACTTACCGACGCTATGCGTTGTATGATGAAAGAGTTTAAGTCACAGAACCAAAAACCCGAGCCCGTTAAAGCCGTTAATGAAAAATGTGTGATTTGTGGTGGACCGCATCCGTATTATGATTGTCAAGCCACCGATGGCCAAGTTTATAATGCTAACGTAGCAGCCGTAAACTACAATCAAAACCAAGATTTTCGTGCTAACCAAACAAGTCTACCTGGGTTTCCACCCGTACAAACTAATCAAAACCGTTATCCTCAAACTAACCAAGGTTACAATCAAAACCGTGGAACGAATTATCAAGTCCCTCCACCACAACAAGTTTATCAACCACCGCAACCTTCTCCTGAGCTTGCTAATTACATGAAAATGAACGATGTTAACATTCGAGCAATGCAAAATCAAATCAACAACATGAGGGTTGAACTTAAGAAGGAGATCGACACAACCATGACTCGACAAACGAATGAGCTTAAGGAAATGATGAGCAGTCTTATACAAATGAATCAAGCATCGACGTCTTGTTCTCTTCCGAGCAACACAATTGCTAACCCGAGGGGCGAGATTAAGTCAATTACGACACGTAGTGGTGCTATATATGAACCCACGGTTCCGACTACCTCGTCTTCTCCACCTCCTAAGGTAGTGGACCTTGAGACCGAGGCGACAAAGGACCTGGTACCTCCGATTAATAACGGAGATACTGAAAACGTCCAACCTCCGGTTGTTCAAACGTCTAAAGAAAAGGAAAAAGTTGTTTTTGAAAATAATATGAAATACAAGTAAAAATTGCCATATCCATCACGATTTAATGATGAAGAGCTCCGTGAAAAATCTAAAAAACAAATGGAAAAGTTTCTCGATATTTTTCAAAAATTGCACTTTGATATAAGTTTTATGGATGCTCTCGTGTACATGCCGAAATTTGCTTCCACGTTCAAAAACCTCATAAGTAATAAAGAGAAATTGCTTGAATTAGCCGAAACTCCGATAAATGCTCAATGTTCCGCGATTCTTCTCAAGAAGCTTCCCGAAAAGCTTGGTGACTCGGGAAAGTTTCTCATTCCTTGTTCATTGAATGATCAAGAAGTTTGTAACGCCCTGGCCGATTCGGGTGCGAGTATTAACCTCATGCCATTATCGATCTACGAACAACTTGGAATGGGGGCTCTTAAACCGACAAGAATGACTTTGGAGCTTGCTAATCGATCGATCACTCATCCAGTTGGAATTGCTGAGGACGTTTTTGTTCGTGTGAATTCGTGTACTTTTCCGGCAGATTTCGTTGTTGTCAATTTTGAAGCTGATCCGAGAGTTCCTCTTATACTAGGGAGACCGTTTTTACGAACTGCAAAAGCCCTAGTCGATCATTTTGAGGATACTCTAACTTTACGACATGATGATGATATAATGATTTTTAAAGCCGATGCTTCGAAATTAAAGAAGTATTCCGTCAAAAGCATTGATGTTTATGATTATTCTTTTGATGATTTTGTGAAAACTTTCGTCTCCGACTCTTCCCCATCATTTCCTCAGACTAAGGAATATGATTCTTTTTGGGAAAAGGTCAATGAATTTCTTGCTATTGAAACGATTCCGATTTCTGAGATTGATAAGCTTTACTTTGATTCGGAGGGAGATACGCTTTTTCTTGATAATTTGTTACACGATGAACCGTCAATCCCTCCGGATAAAGCTAAGAAGAAGATTGAGCTTAAGATTGACGATCCTCTGGAGCCCGAGCTCGAGGAATTTTTACCAGACTTTGAGAGTTTCTCCTTTGATACGACTGAGGAAATCAGTGGCAATCCCACTTATCGTCTTAATTTTTCTAATACGACTTATGAAGCTTTTCATTTCGATCACTCGGAAGAGACGAGTCGTGGCAGTACCACTTCTCATGCTTTTATCTCTCTTCCGGAGTATGAGTCATTTTGTTTTGATGAATCTGAATGTGAAATTGAAAAATTTTCTAATCTTGAATATGAAAGTTTTAGTTTTGATCTTGAAGTTGATCATGATCCGGGTGGTGTTCTTAAAAATGAGAATTTTAATGAAAAGTTTATCCCATCCCTCCCACCCGGAAAAGTTTTTAACATGAGCTTGAATGATAAAATTCATAATTCCACAATTATGAAGTTTTCTTTTGATGATGATGAGTTTTTCAAGATTGTTATCATGACTTTCTTGCCATTTGTAATGTTTGGTGTGGTTTCTCTTATCCTTCACTCAGTTGGGAGTGAGGATGTTGTTTTTGACCCTGGTATCGTTTTTTAAAGTTTTTAACATTAAACTACCATCGGTTATCTCATCGGGATGAAACTTTCTCATAATTCATATGTTTATCCAAATATTTTGAATGAAAAACCCGATGAGATTATTTTCCATTTGCTCTCCCCAAGGATGAATTAATTCGGGGATCGAGTCAAGCTCATGTGACTCGGTAATCAAAAACAAGCGCTTCGTGGGAGGCAACCCATGCTTATCCATTTTCATCTTCTTTATTTTCTAATAACGTGACGTGAGGGGGGCGACCCTTTCCAAACTCGTGTTTTCGTGGTTGTTTATGAATGTTTAGGAATTTCCCTGAAGTTTGAAGACTCTCGTGCTCATGGTTTGTCGTTCTCTCCACTCGAGTCTCATTCTTCGCTGCTCTTTCGGAAATTCGCCATATCCAAAATCCTATCGACTAACGTCTATCTCTAGGCATACTTAATAAACGGCCTTACATTTTACGTAGGATTACCTGTACCCTTAAAACATTGAGGACAATGTTTCACTTTAGTCTGGGGGGGTGAATCTTCGATTCGATTTGACCTGTACCATCATCTGAGCTGTTAACTTGCGCAACTCCGTTTTCCACCAAAAATTTTAATTTTTATCACCGCTTTATTAAAAAAAAATGTGAAAAAATGAAAAATGAAAAAATATATGATATGAATAATAAGTTTTGACACCTTGTTTTGACTTTCCTACCGGCGAGAGTAGAAATAAATGTTCCGACTTGACCGGGCGTGTTGAGCCCTAGCTCGCCTCCCTTAACCAATATAATCAAAAGGTTATGGCTAAGCATCCGCGGATCTCATTATTTGGGATTTTAAATTTGCGGAGATCGAGGAATGATAGAGTTTATTTAGAAGTTTCGTGCTATACACGGATCGCATTACTGGGATTTAAAAAGCCCACGAGAGGTACTTGTGGCCTCCTTGTTCCCACAAGCTTGCACACCAATAATAATAGATCCCTAGGATTAATTAAGGGTATACGGTTTGGGCAATACTTAGTTTTTTCTCGTTCCCAACAAAATCTCTGCATATGGGGGTTTGGTACACATAGGGGTACTGCCAGTGTTACGGTAAAATAGACTATTGCATCTTGCCGGTTCGCAGCCGATGTTGTGATCTTAGTAAAAACCGTAGGACTCGGGGATTGGCATATAATTATGAATATCAATAATAATAGTCCAAACCCAAATAAAAAGGCAGAGGAATCCAAAGCTATAAAAAAAGCAGCGGATAGAAATCCAAAGTCATAATAAAGCTCTTACATCTTAGCGGCTCATAAACCGTTGATTGTAAAAGAAATAAAAGACTAAGGACCAAAGTATTATTAAAGTGCTTATGATTATACAAAAATGCCAAGCTTCGACTCGGGGGGTTTCCCTAATAAAAAGCTTCCGTTTCGGGTATCAAACATGGTATGTCTCGGTCGTAAATAAAAAGGGGGACCTCCACAAATCGTGTTAAATCAGAGACCTTCATGTGGACTCGATTTCTGTATGCAGGGGTTTTTGAGGGAAAGTTTGGAAACTACTTAGCGTTCAAATTTTGTGCTCTTATCGGACTAACAAATATCGAAATGAGAAAATATGAAGCAATTCATTTCTCACAAATTAAAATCTTGAGATATAAAACTTAGGACCTGGGAACAAGAGGTAATACACAAGTAACTTTTGTGGGCAGTGTTAGCATCTAACTTTTGAATAAACAATGATCTCGATTTTACGCTTAGTTTGGGAGCTTGTGAAAAATCAAGGATGACGATTTTTATCCGTACGGTCTCTTCTCTGTGAGAAGTGTTTCTACTCGTTGACCCTGAAAGTTATCAACAGATAAGAATTGATAATGAAAGTCAAAACAAACCGTCACATATAAATGAAAAAGTACAAAAAGAGTAGTAGTAGTAGTTGTTATTCATGAAAATCGGAAAACAGAGCGTTTTTGAGAATAAATGATTTTACTATCTCTTTTGAACATCATTGCTACTTTACAACGTCAGTAAAGAGAGGTTTTGAAATTATTTATCTCTTAAGCGTGAGGTGATGACATTGCGTGAGGGCACGACAATACCTTAGTCTGGGGGATTTTGATGAGTGATTAATCACACATCCTTTTTTAGGCTTTCATTCAGACCAAAAATACCAAATACTAACCAAAAATGCAAAGAGAATGTATGTTTTTGTATTTGTGTATGTGCAGGTACGGATATGTGAAAAATGAACAAAAATAAGACAAAACCGACAAAAACAAGCACGAGATTGGAAAAAGGTCAAAAGCCAAAGCCGGGGAAGCAAAATGATCAAAGAAAGCTCATTATGTCATTAGAAGACCTCAGAGATTCAGAAAATATCAATTTTGGTCCCTAATCAAAGTTTGGAGAGATTGGCAAATTAAGTCCCCGCAATTTTAGATTTTGGAAAATATGGTCCTTCAATGAAATTTTGAAGAAAAGTCAAAGTCAACCCTCCGTGATTTAGAGATTGACAACTTTAGCCCTTGGAAGAAACTTGGAATAATTTTCAGAAGTGGTCCATTAATTTTCAGAGTTTGCAATTTTGGTCCTTGTCATTCTCTATATTACTACTCTTAATAAAAACTATAACACCCAGATCCACAAAAATATCCAAAGCCCAATCCAAACAAAGACAAGCCCACTACCCAAAAGAAATTACCCGATCCACCTCACCATACCCGAGTCAAACAACCCAACCCGGTCAAAACCCCAAAAATATAAAACGCCCCCAAATCATTTACCCCGCCCTTTTTACCCAGAAATAATTTCCCCCAAGAACCCTAATCACTATTCAATTGAGTAAAAATTCGATTTCACCACAATTAAGGGTACGGAGGTCATTGTACACACTTTTCTAGAAGTTTTCTGACATGGCAGGCTAACATGTCAGTAATCCGTGTGACATTCCGCGTCAAATGATTGGGTATATGATGATCCAAGGGCTGAGATTGGTAGATTGGAGACCAAGGCGCATCTGAGGGCTCATAATCGTCCAAACAAACACAAGAGTGGCGTGGATCAATGACCTGGCAGACTAGAAGGATCCAAGGACCTCACAATTTCGTGTATAAATACCCCCCCTTCTCCAGTCATTAGTGTGTGTAGGTTTTGTTATAATTTTAGTTTTCTGTCTTAAAAAGCTTTATTGTAATTTTCTATTTTAAAATATCTTGTACTCTTTTCATTGCTATTAATAGAATCCAAGTTTGTTTGAAATCTCAGCTTATTGTCTCTTCAATCTTATTATTATTGCTTATTATTACTACTTTTTAGTTTTGAATTAATATTAGTCAAGTTACTTTCAAATTCAGTTTTTGTTTATCAAATAAAAATAAAATAAAAAAAAAAATAAAAAAAAAAATACAGAAATATATAATCACACTAGTTTTTATTGGTTTAGATCAAGTTTTATGTAGTTATTATCTGTTTTTATTGGTGGTTTGAGTGAAATAGGTTCTCATTATGGGTGTTTGGATCTCACTGGTTTGATGATATAAGATTGATTCAGAGGCTGTTTACTGGTTTAGACAAGTTACTGAGGTAGGATTATAGCTTAGTAATAAGTAGTTATTAATTCAAAAGTCAAAATCATTTTAGTTTCTTTATTTCTGCATATCAGTTAAGATAAGTAGTTTGCGTAATCAGTTTAAATAGTTGCATAGCTATAAGTTCAGGCTCATTTCAGTCATCAGTTAGCTTAAGGTACCATTTTCAGTCCTATTTTTGCAATCAAAATCTAGTTTGGTCAAAGCTTTTGTTTCATAAAAAGTCAAAACTGATTTGAACTCAGTTTTAGTCTAAACTTTGTGAGGTTGTGTAATATTCAATATTTGTTGGAAATCGATTTGGTTTGTTAATTTGAAAAGCTCAGCACTCAGATAATTAATATCAAAAAGAAATTTGAGTTTTGAAATTGATTTGCTTATTGAATAAGCTGTGGGAAATTGACTGTTTGAACATAAGGTTACCCTGCTCATCAGGTTTTGGACAGATTTAAAATTAGCCTTTAGGTTAGTAAATTTGATTGGAATTCTGATTAGTTGGAGTATTTGTGATCTCAGATTGTAAGTTAGTAGTTTTCACCCAAAAGTTTACTTTTCTAAGCTTATCTGCTCAGCTTAAGTGCTTATTTAAGTTGGGTGATTGGAACTGAGGTCTGCCCATTAGATCAGGGTTGCTATTACTTACCATTGATCATAATCTGAGTTTATTGATTCATTCCAGTCACTTTGTGCTTCTAGTTGTTCATTTCATTGAGACTTTACTATTTGCTTGTACTGTTTGGCTTATTACCTGTTCCATAGAGCTTATTTGATCTGTTTGGTTCCATAATTGTGTTTTTGTGTGCTTCTTAATCACAAATCTGTTCCTCTGAGTTTCATTAAGTTTTAAAAACATCTGTGTTAAGTGTGGGTCAAGATTTGGTCAAAGTGCTTATTAATAAGCACTTTTCAATAAGCAGTTTTAAGACATTAAGCACTTCCATTGCTTATTTTCAACTTTTTATATTTTTCCTAATTTCAAAATATTATTTTAGATTTTCCTTGAAATTTTCATATTTTTCTGAGTTAATTTGCTATTTTTTCTATTTAATTTTCATTTTTAATCATTTTTAATTACTTTTCAATTACTTAAAAATCCAAAAAAATCAGAAAAACCTTAGAAAAATCCAAAAATATTTTAGAAAATTATTTTTAGTTATTTTAGAATTTTAGAAATTTATTTTACATTTTTCTCACTTTATTTGCATTTTCTTTTAATTTTTAATTAGTTAAATTAGTTTTTAATTTATAAAAATAAACAAAAAGTAAAAAAAAAAAAAAAAAAAAAAATTCTTTTTCTCAAAATTTTCTTTTATCATTTTTAACTTTTGAAAATTATTTTCAAGTCCGTAGGAGTCGTGTAGCATAAAAGTCGCGTTTTATTTTGTACGTTAACGTTTATTTTCCGTTTTAGTTTACGTTTTCGATTCTACGTTACGTTTCTAGTTGCCTTACTTGAATTACGTGTTTAGTTGATTATTTGTGCTTCATTTACTATCTCATTAGTGTAATCCTATCAAAATCACTTTTTACCACTTTCACGACACGTTTCACGAATCGGGAATTCGAAATTCCATTCATCCTTCACACGGACTACGACCTCGGGTTATCCATATTTCTTTGCGGATCTCTTGAGTAATACTATACTATATATAATATTGATTTTCACGAATCACTCCTCCTGCTTGAACAATATTGACATCCACTGCAAAGTTGATCCCATTTCCGTGGATTCTGATTTGGCGTGCATTACCTACTCCATTAAGGAATGCAGCAGGTAGTGTCTACAAATAATTTTTAATACTAACCTTATTAGTACATAAAAATTAAACATTTATTGAGTTATGAAATCACACATTAGACATAAGATTAATTAATTATCAATATCTAATACCTGGATCTCATCATAGAAGTCAAAAACACGAGACTTAAACCTTGATAACCGACCGACATTCATGTTTTACCCACCATATTCTGTTCCGTCCTGATTGTATCCTGTGACATAGAAGCAGTCGTCGCCTTCCTCAACAAAATGCAATGTTCTAACATCCTGATTAAGGTTTGCAAAGCAAATGCCCTCCATCTTTCACCGGTTAACTGTATGGGGCCGTCAGCTTGAGTCTGCAATGCAACTCTGAAACGAACCCTCTGTGCACTTGTGATGTAGATTGTACTCCTTGCATGGAAATATGATGTCGCGTACACGTCTGGTAGTTCCTGAATATATTTCAATAACGTATTTGACATTTACTAAATGAACATTTATGGAATATAAATTCATTAAGGCATATGTGTGCGATTACCTGAGACTCTGGATATGTGTTTGGGTTTAACCTGACAACAAATTCAGCCATGTTTCTACACAAAAACAGAGCATATATTAAGGCAACCTATACATTTCTGTCACAACTCGTAATTTCCGGTCATTTTCCAAACCTCGACAATTTACTATTCACAAGTTACTATTCATCATATACTATTCATCAATCACTATTCATCATTTTCGAGATCAATTTGACATTCTGAGAAGCGTTCAGAAATTTTACTATTCACTTGACACTATTCATTTCCGAGAGGAAACCACTATTCATGTGCATTACTCATTTCATCGTAAACTTAGTTTACGGGTATTCAAAATTCGCGTAACCGTATTGGTTCAGGAGCGAATTCATGCATTATCATTGGGACATTTCATACAGACTAGAAATAGTCTGCATATCATCTTTATGGCACTTGCATACTATTCCACTCGTAGGGTATTCAAATTATATTTTTTATATAATTAACGATTTACGTATGTTTATTTTAAATAAACACTAATACGCGAACTATAAATGTGACTACCACGTCCGACACTCCCGACTATGATCCCAATATATTTTTATATTCATTTTTATAATATAAAAATTGTAATATTAATTTACCCAGCATTTTGGAAATTTATTTATTTCGTATCGTACGCCTAATTTAATTACGACAGTTTTCGTAGAAACTAAATAATAAATTATCTAAACACTCAGTATTTATACCCAACATATTTTTATAATTTTTATAACTTTATTTTATCCCGGTTAACTCCGTTAAAATCTATTTTTAGTTAACCCGGTAACCGGTACACTTTAAAACTACTAAATAACACAATAATACACAAAGTTTACAAAAGACTTACACACTCAACCCCCCCCCCCCCTCCAATTTTCCGCCCCCCTCCACTCCAATCCCTTACAATGTTTACTTACACACTCAAGTTTCATTAATAACTTATACTAACTATATATAATAATAATAATACAAATAATACATATCTACTATACTAGATCTTTTCTCTCATTTTTCACAATTGCAAGAAAACTCATTTCTCTCTTTTCTCTCTTGAAACTCACGGCAACAACAAGAAGGAGGAGCAAGACAAAATTATTTTCTCAAGATCAAGTGTTATTATAGTTTAGTTAAGTTATTCTTACAAGGTTTTGAAATACAAACTTAAGAATACTATGGTTTTATCATCTAATCACACCACCTTTCAAAGTAAGTTAACAAAACTCATTTCATAATTTTTTTACAAGTATTTACTATGGCTATATATTTTCTTACAAGATCTCATGCATATATTGGCTTATACCACTCTATTTTGTATATATTTAACTTTCAAGCCCTAGAAGTGATTTTTGGTTAGATCCTTGTTAGATCTACTTGGTTATGATGTTTAGGAACCCATGACACCCTAAGAAGGTGTATGGTAGGATTAGACTAGTTTTGTGGTGATTGAAAGTGGTTTGAATGAAGATGGAACTAGATTAGAACCCTAGAAACGATTTTTGAAACATTTGATATACCTACTGTCCCTATTTTTATTTCGTGGGAAAATCAGTGGTTGATGGTTAATTTTTGACCAAAGATTTAGAAAATACTTTCAAAAACGAAAGTTTAGGCGAAAGAACGGATTAAAACGAGTTTATAACGAAGGAGATATGATTTTTGCAAATTTAACGACGAAAACTATTTTTATAAAAACTGCTTGCTGTTTGGCAGATTTCGACGGGTAAAAAGAGGCATTAAACGTAACCTAGAGGAGCCGAGTTATCAAAAATATATTAGTATATACAAAAACGAATCCGTGGATATAAAGAACGAGGAATATGAGCTTAAAACGACCAAGTTATACCCATTTTAACATCGTCAAAACTATATATATATATTTGGTCACAAATAAAAATAATAACTTACGCACTAAATGGTATATTTTCTAGAAATGTTACTAAGGACTATATTTTTAACAAATGAATACGTATGACCCAAGAGAATATTTATACGACTTAACGACGTTATTTTAAGGTTTTCGATACAAGGAATTTAACCCTAACATTTTCATATAAGATAATACGACAAGTTATATACTTCTATATATGGACTTATTTTTTTTAGTATGGAAACTATTTTACTATGACGATAACTAGTAGTTCCAAATTACGAGTGGTATAGGTATCATGTGCATGTGCATTCATTACATCACGGCATGATCTAAATTGGATCACGATTATTCATTTAGGTTGCGGCTAGTGTTCGCGCCTCATTGTCCCGATTACTTTACCATCGTTGTACCATCTTTGTACTATCACTCAAGGTGAGTTCTCATAGCCCCGTTTTAATTACTTATTTGATTTCTAATCCCACGAGGGAGAATACATTGCACAATTATTTTTGTACATGCCCAAGTATTACAAATTCCATACATTGCTTAAGTTGCCTTACTACCAAGTTAAGTCCCCTTATATATCATGGACCGTTAATTATATTGCTAAGCGAGAGTGAGTGGATAGATCTATCGAGGGTGACGCCTCCATTCGCGTTGGGTTGCTCCAACGGGACGAATGCATTTCATGTCTTAACAAATAGAGTGTCTGGTAAACACTCTGGTGGGGCCCTTACTAAGTCTAGCTTCGGGGTCATGAGCTTAAGAGCCAATGTAGCATTTTTGACATTCCAGTCGGTTTACTTATTACTTGTGGCTTATGTACTTACGATTTACTTATAAACCTATGATTATTCACCAACTTTATGTTGACCGTTTTTCGCAATGTATTTCTCAGGTTATTAAGGTAGCTCATGTTGCATACATTTGGACCTTCATGGAGTCGCGGAGTCGACGCGTCTCACTATATTTTCTGCACTTATGAAACGTTTGATCTTGTTGAACTTATTTTAACTATATTGGCAAACTCTTTTGGGACCTAAGCTTTGTAAACTCTGAATGTTTTAATGATCAAACGCTGTATTTTCTAAACGACACTTTAGGTCGTTCAATATAACTGTAACTATGGTGCTATGACCGTCACCCCCAGGTATTCCATTCCGCTGCCATACAGGTAAATTGGGGGTGTGACAGATTGGCATCAGAGCTAAGGTTATAGCAAACTAGAATGTATCATGGACCCTAGACTATAACCACATCATCATAGCACCTCATCATTTCATCATAGGTGCATATTCACTATACATGTTGTTTTACGAACACACTGTACGAGTTATTCATACCCATACTCATATATATATATATATATATATATATATATATATATATATATATATATATATATATATATATATATATATATATATATATATATATATATATATATATATGATTATATTGACCTGGTTCACAAGTGACATGTCTTCAGATACTCACCCTATTATCCTTTTATCGGATTTCGACATTGAAGATGCATTGTCATCTTCCACTACCATTGTACTACCGGTTACACTTACGCCGCCATTAGCACCATTGAATTGTTATAGGAACAAGGTTTTCCTATCATTCAACCTATACATAGAATGCCGTTTGGTAGAGTATTCAGACTTGTTTTTAATGGACTTATTAGGATGCTTATTGCAAGGGAGATAGTATGTTTTCTTTCCTCCACTAGTAGGACGCTTACTACTCAGGTACTACCACCACCGTCAGTTACTTATTTCACTATTGGTCGTCCCATAGTGCGTACTTCAACTTTACCTCTTGGATGCCACGAGATTGTGCGAAAGAGGGTAGTATTCCATTTACTATTATCATCATTATCTCCTAACCCATCACTAGGATTTCATCGTCACCAATGTTATTCTCATCCTTTAGAATACCACCATTGTCATTTCCCTTTTCCATTTCCACTTGCCACGAATTAGATAACACCTTGTGGATAATACCAAGATTACGGACTCAACAGGAACATCCGCAGATTCCTCAGGATTAGTTTGGAACCTACGCTATTTAGAATGTGGTCGACGCACAACTTCAGACACTGCTTCAGGACTATCCCGACCTTATGATGCCGTAAAACCTGATTTCACCTAAAAGGACTACAGGAAGTCTTTAGACTAGACTTATATCTTTACTAGCTTTTACTATTATCCTAACCACGGGAAGTGTGACATAGTTTAAAGAAACTTGTAGTATTTTGATTGTTGTACAAACGGAATCATCAAGTATTGACTCTACTATAAGGGAATGGTTGTGCTATCTGTGATGATTTTTATTAACTATAGATTCTCATGGACTCTTATGATTTGATGAAAATAGATTTAAGCAAACCACTCCAAGCATGACGCAAGCCGCTGTTGGACAATTCATTGCCAGGAACGTAACTACCGCCCTCACCAAGGAACTTACTCACGTGGAATTTATGGGCTGTAATCCCTCCTCCTTTAGCGGAAATATAGACACAAAGGAATTTCTCAAATGGTTCGAAGAATTAGAAACAATATTTCAATGTGGGGACTGCCGTAAGGAAGACAAAGTTAAGTTCGCCACTTGCACTTTTCAGGAGCATGCCCAGAAATGGTGGACTAAGTATGTCCAGGTAGTAGGAGTTGATGCTGCTTACTCACACTCTTGGGAGAAACTAAAACGGATGATGAGTTTGAAGTTCTGTGTGAAAAGTGAATTGCAAGCAATTGAACAGGAAACACTAAACCTTACCATGGTAGGAGATGATGTTGTTAAGTATACTGCTCCTTTTTATGATTTCGCTCGACTAGGCTCTGCAATGGATGAACCAGAAAGCAAGAAACTTGAAAGGTACATCGGAGGACTTTCTCCTGAAATTCGTACGTTGGTCAACTCATTGGAACCCGATACCATGCCTAAAGCTATCAGGATGGCGATCGAAGCAAAAGAACGCATAGCTCACCCCAAGATCTTAGGAAGAAAAAGTGACAATAAAAGGAAGTGGAACAACAACCGAGGTGAGAATGCCACACAAGGACCACACAAGAGACAAGGAGTTGCTAAACCTAATGTTACAGGTCTAAAGGAAAAGAATGATTATCTTGGTATTTTACCTAAGTGTGAAGAGTGCCAACATCATCATAACCCAGGCCGTTGCCCGGAACCATGTGGCAGCTGTAAGAAGGTTACCCACAAAACCAGGGACTGCAGGTTTCCAATTGTGGGTGATAATCAGAAACCATCAATTACATGTTTTGGTTGCGGTGTATTGGGACACTTCAGGAGTAAATGCCCGGTGTTGAGAGACCGGAACTGGAGGAGGCATTTCATGTTGTAAAACCATAGTTTGAGCCCTCTAGGGTTGTACTTTCTTTTGGTACTTTCCATAAGTACGTTGATGTAACCTAATTATATTAAGCACTTTCCTATCTAATGTAATGACTATCTTTAGTTATCTCTGTGATAATCGTAACCTTCGTTTATTCCATTTTCTATTGCAATTGTGCAATTTTCAATCATTTCGTAACATTATACCATTGTCTTATTAGGGATTTGACCGATTTCGTATTTGACGGATTAGTAGATTATTACCATTCCATAGGATTTACCCATGTATCCAATAAACCATTCAACGAAATTAGTTTCAAACTATTTTACTACCCTATGGGGAAATTGTTTTTACCGAATTTCAAAAATAAGCCGTTTTGTTACCATACTATAAACTGATTTTTCCGATATTACGCCAAATATTTAATATTATTACGCAAAACAATTTTTATGTTACTTTGAAAAGGAATATCTAGAATACCATTTTTAATAACAATGCGTTGAACACCATTTAAAACTTTTGAAAAAAAAGTAATACTATTTTGACTAAATCAAGCATCGCATCATTAGTCCTCAACTATACATAGCCTGATCACCTATGTATACTTCAGGAAGGATTATGCCATGAAGGAAATAGTTACTTTTTAAAGTATTGCTAATAACAATCTTCATTTAAAAGCGTTTTAGACAAGTAAACTCTTTTATAAGTGTCTTTTTCTGAAAAACTCTCCCTGGATACTTACCCCACCTGTCACCTACTTAGCCATTAAGTTGGATTGTTCCATTGACTTCTCTAGGAGAGACTTTCCATATTAATTACGAGTAGGATTCCTTGATACCAGAAAAGCAAGGAAAGGATTTCAGAACTACTAACCAGGACTAGAAGTATATAACAAGAAAAATTCATAACTCAACAACAATCCTAAGATACTACGAGACCATCCGACTCACCATCTCTGACCTAGTTGTCCAATTTATTATTCAAAAGTACTAGCTAGACTGAGCTACAGAATCGAACACATTGTGAAGGTACGCTAAGCAACACCATGGGAATAAACCAAGCCTCCTAACCGACACTGTAGAGCGATTTGATTAAACATGACCTCATCTAAATGCAAACTTCCCTATAATAAGTTTCACCAAGGAAAATTGATTTGAGTTAAGGGTATCGATATAGATTCCCTTAAGGCATTGTGTTCTCAAGAAATTCTAGATAACCTCACCTATACATCAAGAGAGGCATCAGGCCCAAGCATATCTCCCCAGCTACATGTGAAGACAATACGGAAATTCATCGACATAGTATCAATTGAAACCCTCAGATTGCCAACATGATGACAATTTCAACGATAAAACCATCTCAAGACTTAAGCTGGTTGAATACCTAGGCTTGTAGTTCTACCAGATACCCACCAATAGGCACCATCCAATATCAGGAAACGAACATTAGACATCTATGCATTATGCGAACATTACCTATCATATTATTTTATCCTAGTTAGTATTTTCACTTTAGGTAAAGTCGATTTAAAATTTGTGTTTATACAAATCACATATCTCGTAGAAGATAAATTTTGAATTGCCTATTTTGAACAAATACGATCCTTTTAATCGATATTTAGCTAAACCATTGTACAATGGGAAATATATAAACATCAAACTTTGGTAAACAGTCCTATTCACAACCTATTTGAAAACCGCGTCACATTTCCTAACTATTGAATTTTGAATCATCAAGAAAGATATTATTTAGTAAACCATTTGCTCCATTTTCTAAATTCGTTTATTCAGAAAAAGATTTCGACCAAAGACTCAGAAATCGCGAGATAGATTTTGAAAACCAATCACCATGCTACATCGCTTATGCATTTAGGGCTTTGTGATTTGACATTAAGGAATATTGGAATATGTGATGAAGGAAATTAGGAGGAACACCATAGAACGATTACAAACGTCAGTAATGGAGACCAAGCACAGTAGGCAAAGAAAGACATATGTCTTAGCATCCCTTAGACCAAAACACAAGGAATCAAAGTGTTACCCATATTCTATCTTCTTCGTATAACGCCCTTTTCGAAAAGTATAACGTTGTAGAATTAATCACCAGATTCATTGTAACCGTTTCAACTATTCCCGATAAAGGTGATCGAATCACCTCAGACTTCTAACAATCATTCTAAGATTTCCTTCAGGAACCTCATTAAGATGTAAACACCACCTATCATCCTCAGATCGATGGTCAGAACGAGAGAACGATTCAAACATAGGAAATTTATACTCAGAGTATGAGTGATTGACTCTAGAAATGGTTGGACTAACCATTTACCATAAATCAAATTTTTTTTTACAACCATAGTTATCGCGCGAGCATAGAGACTACATCAATTGAGGAACTTTATGGTCGAAGTACCAATTACCCATTTACAGACCGAAATCGGAAAGTTAAATTCACTGGTCTAGAACTAAACTATGGAACAACAAAGGAAATTTCACAAGTCAAGAACCATTTACAAGCAACGAGAAGCTGGTAGAGGTAGGTTGGTACATGACGCTCATCATACGGATTGGGTATCCTTGAACAGCAAACTAACCAGATTCACGTGAAAGAACGAGCTAAGTTGAAAGCTTTGCCTTGGAGAGGCATGATACGATTTGGTAACACGAGAGATTGAACCTTTAAGTATATTGGACCATTTAAGATTCATTTTAGAATCGACCAGCTGACATATAAGATTTGAGTTCCGACATAGTTCAGCAACATATATTACCCATATTACATTATAAACCTGAAGAAGCACTGATCATCTATTAACGGACCAAACTCGGAAAAAGCCAAACTCACTAGTCCAGTAGGCATTCATGAAATAACCAGAAATTTTCTACAAGTCAAGAATCAATTACAAATTCTATAAGTTGTAAACCATTCAAACTGCAAGTTGGTAGCCAGATCACGTTGAAAGTTCTGCCTAGGAAAGGCATGATATTATTCGGAAAGATTTGGAAAGTTAAAACCGATATACACTGGACCACGTAATATTTCAGACAGAGAAGGCCTAGTGGCCGTCAGACTTGAGCCTTGTTAGAGAACAACTGGATTACACAACTATGTTTCACCTATTCAAATCCCAGGAAATGACTTCAGATTAGTCACTCATAATCCCACTTGGAAAGGAATTCAACCAAAAGAAAAACGTAAACTTGGTATGAGAACCAATAGAAATCATGGACTATTAGGTCGAACGGTTGAAACAGAGTCGAATTCCCATCGTGGAAGTTCGCTGAAATTCTCGAATATTATCACCTTTTCACCAATACCACTCCAGAGATCAACACAAACTGAACTTCGGGACGAAGTTCCTGTTAGAGGGGAAGACTGTCACAACTCGTAATTTCCGGTCATTTTCCAAACCTCGACAATTTACTATTCACAAGTTACTATTCATCATTTACTATTCATCAATCACTATTCATCGTTTTCGAGGTCAATTTGACATTCTGAGAAGCGTTCAGAAATTTTACTATTCACTTGACACTATTCATTTCCGAGAGGAAACCACTATTCATGTGCATTACTCATTTCATCGTAAACTTAGTTTACGGGTATTCAAAATTCGCGTAACTGTATTGGTTCAGGAGCGAATTCATGCATTATCATTGGGACATTTCATACAGACTAGAAATAGTCTGCATATCATATTTATGGCACTTGCATACTATTCCACTCGTAGGGTATTCAAATTATATTTTTAATATAATTAACGATTTACGTATGTTTATTTTAAATAAACACTAATACGCGAACTATAAATGTGACTACCACGTCCGACACTCCCGACTATGATCCCAATATATTTTTATATTCATTTTTATAATATAAAAATTGTAATATTAATTTACCCAGCATTTTGGAAATTTATTTATTTCGTATCGTACGCCTAATTTAATTACGACAGTTTTCATAGAAACTAAATAATAAATTATCTAAACACTCAGTATTTATACCCAACATATTTTTATAATTTTTATAACTTTATTTTATCCCGGTTAACTCCGTTAAAATCTATTTTTAGTTAACCCGGTACCCGGTACACTTTAAAACTACTAAATAACACAATAATACACAAAGTTTACAAAAGTCTTACACACTCAACCCCCCCCCCCCCCCCCCCTCCAATTTTCCGCCCCCCTCCACTCCAATCCCTTACAATGTTTACTTACACACTCAAGTTTCATTAATAACTTATACTAACTATATATAATAATAATAATACAAATAATACATATCTACTATACTAGATCTTTTCTCTCATTTTTCACAATTGCAAGAAAACTCATTTCTCTCTTTTCTCTCTTGAAACTCACGGCAACAACAAGAAGGAGGAGCAAGACAAAATTATTTTCTCAAGATCAAGTGTTATTATAGTTTAGTTAAGTTATTCTTACAAGGTTTTGAAATACAAACTTAAGAATACTATGGTTTTATCATCTAATCACACCACCTTTCAAAGTAAGTTAACAAAACTCATTTCATAATTTTTTTACAAGTATTTACTATGGCTATATATTTTCTTACAAGATCTCATGCATATATTGGCTTATACCACTCTATTTTGTATATATTTAACTTTCAAGCCCTAGAAGTGATTTTTGGTTAGATCCTTGTTAGATCTACTTGGTTCTGATGTTTAGGAACCCATGACACCCTAAGAAGGTGTATGGTAGGATTAGACTAGTTTTGTGGTGATTGAAAGTGGTTTGAATGAAGATGGAACTAGATTAGAACCCTAGAAACGATTTTTGAAACATTTGATATACCTACTGTCCCTATTTTTATTTCGTGGGAAAATCAGTGGTTGATGGTTAATTTTTGACCAAAGATTTAGAAAATACTTTCAAAAACGAAACTTTAGGCGAAAGAACGGATTAAAACGAGTTTATAACGAAGGAGATATGATTTTTGCAAATTTAACGACGAAAACTATTTTTATAAAAACTGCTTGCTGTTTGGCAGATTTCGACGGGTAAAAAGAGGCATTAAACGTAACCTAGAGGAGCCGAGTTATCAAAAATATATTAGTATATACAAAAACGAATCCGTGGATATAAAGAACGAGGAATATGAGCTTAAAACGACCAAGTTATACCCATTTTAACATCGTCAAAACTATATATATATATTTGGTCACAAATAAAAATAATAACTTACGCACTAAATGGTATATTTTCTAGAAATGTTACTAAGGACTATATTTTTAACAAATGAATACGTATGACCCAAGAGAATATTTATACGACTTAACGACGTTATTTTAAGGTTTTCGATACAAGGAATTTAACCCTAACATTTTCATATAAGATAATACGACAAGTTATATACTTCTATATATGGACTTATTTTTTTTAGTATGGAAACTATTTTACTATGACGATAACTAGTAGTTCCAAATTACGAGTGGTATAGGTATCATGTGCATGTGCATTCATTACATCACGGAATGATCTAAATTGGATCACGATTATTCATTTAGGTTGCGGCTAGTGTTCGCGCCTCATTGTCCCGATTACTTTACCATCGTTGTACCATCTTTGTACTATCACTCAAGGTGAGTTCTCATAGCCCCGTTTTAATTACTTATTTGATTTCTAATCCCACGGGGGAGAATACATTGCACAATTATTTTTGTACATGCCCAAGTATTACAAATTCCATACATTGCTTAAGTTGCCTTACTACCAAGTTAAGTCCCCTTATATATCATGGACCGTTAATTATATTGCTAAGCGAGAGTGAGTGGATAGATCTATCGAGGGTGACGCCTCCATTCGCATTGGGTTGCTCCAACGGGACGAATGCATTTCATGTCTTAACAAATAGAGTGTCTGGTAAACACTCTGGTGGGGCCATTACTAAGTCTAGCTTCGGGGTCATGAGCTTAAGAGCCAATGTAGCATTTTTGACATTCTTGTCGGTTTACTTATTACTTGTGGCTTATGTACTTACGATTTACTTATAAACCTATGATTATTCACCAACTTTATGTTGACCGTTTTTCGCAATGTATTTCTCAGGTTATTAAGGTAGCTCATGTTGCATACATTTGGACCTTCATGGAGTCGCGGAGTCGACGCGTCTCACTATATTTTCTGCACTTATGAAACGTTTGATCTTGTTGAACTTATTTTAACTATATTGGCAAACTCTTTTGGGACCTAAGCTTTGTAAACTCTGAATGTTTTAATGATCAAACGCTGTATTTTCTAAACGACACTTTAGGTCGTTCAATATAACTGTAACTATGGTGCTATGACCGTCACCCCCAGGTATTCCATTCCGCTGCCATACAGGTAAATTGGGGGTGTGACAATTTCCATCCTGACTTGCTAATCAACAGAGCATATGTTAAGGCAACCTATACATTTCCATCATGAGTTGCTAATCAACATTTGCTAATGAAACTCAAATGGATTAACACGCAAATAGTTTAACATTAAAGTAATTCTATATATACAAACCAAACCCGATCGAAGCCCACTCATTCCTACATGCAATTACAACCGAACCCGACCGAAACCAACTCATTCCTAAAGGTAATACATTGTTTATACTTGGCAAATATAACTCAAATGATTATCAATTTTATACCATTCCTACTGAATTATTTGTGACTCAAATAACCAATTTTATACCACAACTTCAACCCATTCAGTATGTACAATTAGCCCCTAAAGAATCAACAATCTCTCATAAGTTATCTCATAACTAATCAACACAGTTACTATACTTGTCAAATATAACTAACATACTCTTAGATTCTAATTTTCTAGGCTTTAAACTGTTTTTTAATAGGTAACTAACCCTACATGCAGGTTCTTATCATTCAAATATTGATTAAAACCATTTCACAAAAATGAGTTTAAACTTCATTAACATGAATAAAGTAGTCAATCAGACCAATAAGTATAATGTAAACTCATGGACACATTATTAACAACTATGTATATATAAATTACTTCAAGCAAGATGCAAAAGAAGGGAAATTAAAAAATTGACTTTGATCATGATCAGAAATCGAAAAAACCTAACATGTGGTAGTTGAGATGAGTTGGGGATGACGGTTAGTTTGCCGACGTACTTGTGTGTTTATGTGAGTAGTAACTATTGTGGTAACCAAATGGCCGGATTTTCTTTTTAAGTGACATATATTGGGAGATACAATGGCATCATGGCTTCATATACTATACACGCAAAATTTTTTTCGTCTAACTGGTAGATGTATTTTGTTAAAAGATAATAATAAGAATAAATATTAAAAAAGAATATATATAAAAAAAATATTAATAAATATTTTTTTTATTCAAAATCGAACGTTCACAAACTACAATGATTAAATATAAAACATGTTAATTAAACATTACTACTTGATAATTAAACTACGATACGTAAACATAAAACATCTAAATTAAATTACGAATCAAGAAAACGAATCATCCGACACATAGCCCTCGTGACTTGAAGCACTCGAATCGTCGTCACTCGATGGCACACGGGGCAATCCATTTTGTATTCGCCATGCACAACGACGGTTTCTCCGAGCCTGTTTAGCTCTTAAGTAATCCTCACGAGCTCTTCTCTCACGTTCTTCCTCTGCTTCAACACATAACACTTCTTGCATATCTTGGTCATACAGTTCTTCATCAGTCAACGCACGTGCATCGGTATGGTTTTTTGCTGGAAAGTTTGCCAGTGGATTGTCTTATTGGAATACGGGAAACAGATCTTGTGGTGGATTGTTTTGTGGTAGATTGTCGTATGGGAATACAGGGAAAAGATCTTCGTGTCGGGTGTTATAAACTGACTCATTATCTGGTGAATCGTTGTGAGACATTGTTTTGAACTTTATAATTTGTGAATTACGTTTTTGTATGTGAATTGTGGCTGCATTGTGATAACCTAGTGATGGCTATTTATAAGGGCATTGTTTGGATTTGAAATCTGAATTTACCTATCTCTTGTTAGAAATTTGAAATTTAAACGTTTGAAATTTAAACGTTTATAGACATGTTTTAAATGAGGTTTTCAAATTTGAATTTACTCGGCTCATATCTTGTTATAAATTTTGAATTAAAAATTGGACTTTCACAAAATGCAAAATTATTTTTCTTAAGTCATAAATGACTACAAATAATTTCATTTTTTTTACTTTTATTTTATTTTTTATGAATTAAACACTAATTTGAAGTGATTAAATAATTAAGAATATTAGACTTATGAAGAATACACAAGAAAAAATTTGCAATAAATACTTAAAGTATTGAAGTTTGAAGGATAAATAAAAGTGAGAAAAATAGCTTATTTAAATAAGCTGTAATAAGCTTATTTAAGTAATGAGAAACAAGCTAAAAGGCTAATAAGGTGGTTAAAAGAATTAAAGAAGAAAGGTATAACGAAAAAGTCCCAAGGGCAGAGATGGTGTTGTGCTTTGTGGTTGAGTTTGAGGTGTAGTTGAGGTCAGGGGTTCGAGTCCTAGTTAACCCCTTTTTGCATTTTTTTTTTTCCTTTTTTTTTTTTCAACTTGTTTTTAACCTTTGCTACTACTTGTTAATCGTGGTTAAAGATATTTTCCCTCCAATATTTTCGCGAAATTTTGTAAAATTTCTTAAAAAAATTGAATGTATTCCCCCCAAAGTTTGCATCAATCCCATTCCAAACTAATCAAAAACAATAAGAACTCCTCCTATCACATCCACAAATCCCTCTCATATCACCACACATCCGGTAACCACCACAACTCTCGTCACCACTGGTAAGTATTGTTATGTTCCTTTTGTATACATCGTTATAACAAAATATATAAGTAACCATGTTAAGCGTGTTAGGTAATTCATTATTCCTCCTGGACCCAAACACCCCTTTAACAACTGTTTCATTAGACTTCATGGACATATTAGCATAATTCAACACCAAATTCCATCTTTTAGAAGTCCTAATCATTATTTGGAATGTCTATTTAAATTTTAAGCTCATCAACTGCTTATTCATGGAACAAGAATATAGATACTGAATTGGTAATTCCTCATTGACCCAAACACACCTTTAGGAACTGTTTCATTAGACTTCATCAATTGCACTTTGATGTTGTCTTCTATAATCAATAACTTGGACTTTCTTTTTAACTTGGCTACAGGGACTACATTTATAAACATGGACAAGTCTTGGATGGGAAGTAATAGGACCGCCAAAGCTTATGTTGATGGAGTAGCAGCCTTTCTTGATTATGCAGTAGACAACTTGCTAATGATGGGGAACATCGATCCATGAGTTAATAAACGAGATCTTTTACTGCCATGTCTGTGTACAAATTGTTTAAACCACATAGAGCGTAAAGTAGATGAAGTGCAGTTCCATTTATTCAGTAATGGGATTGATCTAACCTACATAAACTGGACTAAACATGGAGAGAAGGCTGACCCATCAATAAGTGACCCAAAACCTGTTAACGATACAATAGAGTTTTTGACGACACGGATTTTGTTTCAGATATTCCAACAGATGGCCCAGCAACAGTAGAAATGGTTAATGCTACAAAAGATAATTTTGAATCTGAGGATGACCTTGTCAAATTTCAAGAACTATTATTAGATGCAGAGAAGCCTCTTTACGAAGGATGTCCCGACTTCACAAAGATGTCCGCAATAGTTAAACTACTAAACTTGAAGGGTAAGTACGGATGTTCTGATAAGTTCTTTACTGAATTACTAGGATTGTTAAAAAAGATGCTACCTTCTGGTAACGAAATGGTGGAAAAAACTTATCAAGCAAAAAAAATTATGAAGTTGATGGGTTCAGGATACAAAAAGATACATGTATGTATCAACAACTGCATGATTTACTGGAAGGACAGTGACAAGGATTTGACTGCGTGTCGAACTTGTGGGACATCAAGATGGAAGGTGGATAATAAGACACATAAAGTGTACGAAAACATTCCAGAAAAGGTAATGTGGTACTTTCCCATTATACCTAGACTGAAACGACTATTTAAGATAGAAAGTATTTCAGAAAAGTTAAGATCGCACGTGACACGAAGGATAACCGATGGTGTGTTACGTCACCCCGCAGATTCACAAGCATGATGTACCATAGATGAAAAATTCCCTAAGATTGCTGAAGATCCAAGAAATTTACGGCTAGGAATATCGGCTGATGGTGTTGACGTCCACACGGGAAATAGGCATCACAGTGTATGGCCAGTTTTAACTGTCATATACAACCTTCTTCCATGGTTGTGTATGAAAAGAAAGTTTATCAATCTTTCAGTATTAATATCCGGATACCTGGGAAATGATATCGTTGTTTTTTTAGAACCGTTGGTTGATGATCTGCAAACCTTATTCGATAAAGGGGTTGATACGTATGATGCATCCACAAAAGATACCTTTAAGCTACGTGTCGTTGTGTTATGGACAATAAATGATTACCCTGCACTTGGTACACTATGTGGCTGCCCGTACAGTAGATTCAAAGGTTGTGTGGTATGTTGACATAAATAATGTATGAAAACGTTATTTATATTTCTCGATATCTCTATATTTTGACGATCACAAAATGTAAACTCGTCAATCGTAAGATTACTACGTAAACAAGTATTAAGCTAGTTTATATCACTATATCCAACTTAATCACTTAAGGTATGGATAAACAAGTGCTTAATACATCTTATGATCAAAGGGATATGTAATTAACTAATACCAAGTTTATTTAAATATATATAAACATATTATATATTTTTGAAAAACACTTTTGGTAATAAAGAAAAATGTTTTAATCATACTAAATATATGATTTCAAATATTTAACCAAAATCAGTTAGTTTTTCACCAAATAAACTTTCCCCACTAAAAGACAAGTTTTCTGGCCGTTACAGATGGGCGGCCCCCTTAATTATAAGGGGCAGTCCCCTTAATTTTAAGGGGGCCGGCCACGATTTAAGGGGACCGGCCAGGCTCCCCTGTCAGAAACTGTCAGAATTCTTCTCCTATAAATACCACCTTAATTCTGGAATTTTTCCCCACTTTTTGCACAAAATTTTCAGATCTATAACTCTCTAAACATTCTCTAAAACCCTTTGATCATTAGTATATTAGTCCTTGTTTCAAGTGATTCAATCTCTAATCATCCATTCTCATCCAAAGTGCAAAAGAAGAACACTCTCTCTACAACCAAGCTCAAGAAGTGTTGAAGAATAGTTGTGCATAGTGTATATATATATTCATTTGTGAATATTGTGTTGTACTTGTGATTAGTTGTGTAGATAATAGAAGTTGATAAGTAGTGAAGTAGGATAGTTGTGAAGATAGGTGTGAAGTAGAAGATTGGTGTGTAGAAGATAGTTGTGAAGAAGATTGGTGTGTAGTATATTGGTGTGAAGAAGTTGTGTAGAAGGTGTGATCAAGTTGTGAAGTGGTGTGGTGTGTAAATTGGTGTGTAAGGTTTTCTCCCCCATAAGGGAGTTTGTTGACATAGTGAAGAAAATTCTCGAGTAGGTGACTCGGGGAGTGGAGTAGGAACAAAGAAGGTGTCCTTGTAGCCGAACCACTATAAATCCTTGTGTTGTGGTTTGATCTTTCTAACTCTTCTCATTACTTACTCATTTACCTTTACTATATTAGCTTTGTTAGTTAATTACCATACAATTGTTCGTATAGTGCAAGTATTGAGTTCACATAAACTAGAATCGAAGTTTTCAAAACAAACTTGTGTTTATAAATTTAAAAGGAAGTAAAACTATTCAACCCCCCTTCTAGTTTTCCACAATTGGTATCAGGAGCCACGTCTAGCAAGATCTTTAAAATATATTGTATTTTAAAACTTGTAACGATCTATGGAATCTGAAAAATATTTAGAAGGGCAATCTATGCAAAGACCACCACTATTTGAAAGTGATGGATTTTTATATTGGAAAAATCGATTCGAAACTTATGTGAAATCAAAAGATCTAGATCTTTGGCATATTATTACCAATGGTGATTTTTTACCTATTCAAAATAATCCCGAAACTAAGAAAGATGAAATCGTACCTTTTGAAAAACAAAATGATGATTTAAAAAGAAAACTTGCTAAAAATAATGAAGCAAAAATGGTTATTTACAATGCGCTACCACGTAAAGAGTACGAAAGGATATTTATGTGTGAAACCGCAAAAGAAATTTGGAACTCTTTGTTAATAACCCACCAAGGTAATAATCAAGTCAAAGATAACAAAATAGATCTACTTGTTCAACAATATGAGCAATTCACGATTCCGGAAGAGGAATCAATTGATAATGCTTTTGCTAGATTTAACACCATAATCACAAGTTTAAAAGCACTTGATGAGAATTTCTCTAGTAAGAATTTTGTTAAGAAGTTTCTTAGAGATCTTCACCCAAAATGGCGAGCTAAACTGACGGCTATTGAAGAATCGAAGAATTTGTCAATGCTACAACTTGATGAATTAATTGGTAATTTAAAAGTCTACGAAGCTATAATAAAGAAGGACTCCGAAATGGTTAAAGGGAAACGAGTGCAAAGCAAGTCAATCGCCTTGAAAGCTAGAAAGGAATCCAACAACGAAGATAGCTCATCTTCCGAAAGCGAAGACGAAGAATATGCCATGGCCGTAAGAGATTTCAAGAAATTTTTCAAAAGGCGAGGAAGATTCGTTAGACAACCACACGATGAAAGAAGAACATCTCAAAAGAATAATGATGACAAGTATAGCAAGAATGAGAGAAAATGTTTCAAGTGTGGTGATCCGAATCACCTTATTGGAAAATGTCCAATGATGACAAGAGATCAAAATCAAAGAGCGTTTGTTGGAGGTGCTTGGAGTGATAGTGATGAAGATGAGAAAGAAACAACAAAGGAAGAAAAGTGTCTCATGGCTAAAACATCAAGTGAGGTACGTTCCGAAACCGAATATTTTAGTGATGAAAATTTATTATTAGATGAAAAAGACTTAGATAGTGAATACAATAGATTATGCAAACTAGGACAACAAGTTATGGCTAAAAACTAATCACTAAAATACATAAATAACCAATTAGAAAATGAAGTACTTGAACTAAAAATTAAAATACATCAATTTGAGAAAGGTAAAGAAACTTTTGAAGAATGTAAATCATGTCAAGTGCTTAGAAGTGAAAACAACAAACTTAAGGAAGAAATTTGTAAACTTGATAAATTTGAAAATAGTAGTAACTCACTTAGTAAAATTATAAGTTTTCAAAGAATATCCGGAGATAAAACCGGTCTAGGTTTTAACTCAACCGAAGCCTCAACAAGTGAAGTTAAAAATGTTAAATTTGAAAGCGAATTCAAGGAACTAAAACCTTCAAAATCTAATCCTGAGTATATACTCATAAATGATAAGAAAATACATCTAGCTAGTAATGAAGAAATAAAACCGTTTTATAAACCATCTTTAAAAACCGAAGTAGGATCGTCCAAAACTAAAACAAAATCTAAAACACCACCACCTAGGAAACCGAATAATTCTTACCCTAGACCTGAAACACCTCAACCAAGAGTAAACCAAAGTAGACAAAACTTTAACAATAATCAACAAATGTGGAACTTCAATCCATGGGGAATGTTTTCACAATATATGCACCCAAGTCAAATACAAAACATGTTCGGGACAAACAACTTTGGTCAAATGAGACCATGGGGACCAACGTGAAAACTTTCGCCATTCATACATGGAAATCTTTGATGTCACCTCGTGTTCGGACTTTCCTTTGAAGATTTTGAAGTTTAACGCATTGAAGACGAAAGGTACACATTTCCTTTTATTTTCTTGTAAACAAATGCATGCTTAGTTTAGTATCTAGCTTTTATGTAATTTTGATTGGTTCATTATTCTCTCTAGTCTTCACTTCTATACATATACACTTATTTACTTATTCTATATCTATATATATATATATATATATATATATATATATATATATATATATATATATATATATATATATATATATATATATATATATATATATATATATATATATATATATATATATATACACACTTAGCTATATCTAGGATCTTATAACCTAGAAAACTCATTTGTTGATTTTCTAGAACTAGAAATTGTTCGTTTACGAACCTTTTCTTTTCCCCATTTGCCTTATTGAACTTTAATGTTCAACAACACTCATGCTGATGAAGAGAGATGAGTCAAAAAATCTATGGATGAAACAAACTCCCGGCTTCCGTTGCATTCGTCTCCTTCCTTTATTCTCGTCTTATAAGCCCATACTACATACATATATATATCTTTACATTATATATAACAGGAGGCGTTACACGTAGATAATGCCATGTAAATGCCACCTCATTGCCCAGTAATTCATTATCAGCCATGTCATCACATTTTGTCCACCTAAACAATTATTTCTTAACAATTATTTTCGGAATAAAATTTTAAAAAATACACTTGCATGATTCGAACCATGGTTGTTTTGAAGAATAGTATGTAACTTAACCATTGAGCCAACATCTTTTTGTGGTATGTATGTTTCAACTCATAATATATAAACTAAAACATAACATAGCACAATACAATACCTAAAAACCCAAAATAAAAAAAACACACAAATTCATTCGTTTTATTCTCTGAAACCCTAAATCAAAACATGTGTTTCCTCCATAGCTTTGAGGTTGGTGATAACCGTACATTTTTTTTAACCTAGCCCTAATGTAAACCTAATCATTATATTTTTTCAGGTGGTCTTCGTATTAAGTCTTCATCAGGTATGTTTTTGGTTCTTAAATATATGCATGTTCCAAAATTTTTTATTGATCTTATAATATTGCCCCAAAAACCCTTTATTCTATCATTCATCTCTTTCAGACTCATATTCTTCACTTACATCGTAAATTGATCATGTAATCTGTACACACCGCAATACTTGTATTTGTTTTGCATGTAATGAATTATGTTGGTTGTTTATGGTTTCGGAAAAAGTAAACAGGTTAGTGGTTGCTTCTTGAGGAGATGGAGAAGAAGAATAACACATTAGAATTTGAGCTTCAACAGGTTCTAACGGGAAGTTTGCATTTGTGTTTCAGGTATACCAGTCCCTTCTGTCAGGTGGTTCAGCGGCATAACCTTCAACATGATCATCTCTATCCGCTACTATGGTAGGGTCAGTTGTAAGGTATGCACAAAGTCACCTGGATGTGGCTTTTGCGGGTGTTTCGTAACATATAAAAATTACTGATTAGTTACATAAGTGAGGTCACTATAATCAATGATTTTTGGTTTTTCTTATAAGCAATTAGTACTTGGTTTTTCATGTAATACTGTATTAAGAATGATCATGAGTAGATTAAGTAGTATTAGAGTATTAGACAGCTTGGTTTTAAGAAGATTAATGAAATCAAAACAGATAGTACCTTAATGATGGTGGTGCAGTTGTAGTAGGCGCTCATGTATGATTTTTTGTGTGCTTATGCTTCTATATTTTATGTTTTTAGGGGCTGGTGCAGGGGTTACAAGATGGTAAAAGAGTAACAGGTGGTGTGCCTTTCATCTGGTTTATTGAAAGGTATGTCAACATGGCTCATTCTGGGAATTAGTATAAGAGATATATTATCCACAAATGATACAGATGTAAATTATTTACTGGATGTAGAAAGATTGGCCAAACGAACTCATTATTTTACAAGTCAAAACGTGTGGTCAAAACAAGTCAGGTAAAGGTTGACCTCCTTACACTTTTTGCTCATTTTATATATTGTACTAGGTCCGCTGTAAGTTGTTAGAAACATGTAACAAGTAAATTGAAGACCTTTTTTATTTACATATAAATTAAATGGAGGTTAATACCTTTTGAATTTATTGATTATGTATGTTCAGGTTTTGTGAGATTCGCTACTACCCTTTTGTGAGATTCGCCAGAACATTGAGTATAACAAATTAATTGCTTCGTTAATTCTTCCATCTCCACAAAAACATCTCATTAGTATCTGATAGGTATCACGGGTTGGATAAAAGTACTGACTAATCATTTTCTAGAATACTTCAAGTGCAAGATCAGAACGTTTCTCAAGGTCATTGTTAACAGGTTCAAGTGCAAGATCAATGAAAGCATATGAAAATCATATATACAAAACTATAATTGAACACATGTCAGGGGGAAAAAAACCAATATCTATAATATACACGATATGAATAAATATATAAAGTGATGCCAACATTGTTACTATTGGCAACAGTCAAAGCACCTGCTACTGGAGGCACCACAAATTGGTGCAGCAGTCGCATCATGACTACACCTATTGGGAGATGTATGCTATCGGTGGATGTGCAGAACCGACCATTAACAATCAAGGAAGTGCAGACCCGACCATTTGCTAAGGAGGTATTGATAGTTAATAAAAGTCTTTTCTGATTTTACCGCTTATGGAATTATTATAATGTTTGACTGTGAATCATAATCTGAAAATGCATATGATTTCAGGTTACTAAGAGAGTCGAAACAGATAGAATCCAATGGCACGGGTGGAAATAGAGTTCAGAGGGTAACCTACTTCTTAATGGGGTTTATTTCATCCCATCAGGAGCTGGAGCCGCTGCTAGCTATCTTCGGGCCT
>JARVZY010001752.1:0-24000 GCA_030686995.1 Artemisia argyi
GAAATTTTATAATTTGCGTATGTTTTGGGGGAGCGACTTGCTCATATTTAGTAATGAGAAATATGTTGCAGTGATTTTGCACTTGTGGGATGTGTCGAGACAGGTTAGATTCAACGCAGAGCTTAAAAGGTACAAAGTTAAGGCAATACTGTTTTATCAGTTGCATATTTGCATATTTGCATTTGAACTGAAAACAGACAGTAAAATTCTTTTTATTTCATTATCAATTTACATAATAGATGCTGAAGGCTCTGTGCTTAAGGAAAAGCTTAATGGAATGGAAGGATTTTGGGAGCTTATTGGTGACGGGTATGAAAAGGCTTCCAAAGAAGAAACCATTGCTACAATAGAGGTGAACTTTGTCTAATTCACAAGTTGTAGTTGAGCGGATACGGAGTTGGTATGTTTTATATTTATACTCTGAGATTTAATTTTCAAACTTTTTCCAGTTGGCTTTGAAGAAGGCTCTGGCTCATATTCAAGTTTGTTCCAGACTTGAACCACTTCTACTGAAAAAAAGGTGCTTTACCACTAAACCTGGGTGTTGGGTTTTTTTTTTCAGTTTCCAGTGATAACAAATTAGGTTTTTCAATTATTTCTATTCCTCACATGTTCTATGTATCCTTTTATGTTAGGAATTAGAAAGTAGCTACCAGATTAATGGTCAAGCAATAGTTAGGATAAGACAGAAGTCATATACCTCAGGAAATGGGAAGTATTCAATGGGAAGGACCTCTTTGCAATTGTTTTTTTTTATTAGAACAATACTTCAACGGTACTTCAGACTAGGCTTGAAAGACTCATTAAGGAAAGACAGTTTAGGAAATCATTGAAATCTCACCATGAGAATGTTCATACTAATGGAGCTATGAACAGTAGTAATAAGGATGATCTTACATCCAAAACTGATAGTTTGACTTCTGAAGAAGAGTTAGTGAACGGAGTCAAAGCATGCAAGATAGTTAGAAGTGAATGTGAAAATAGACCTTTCAAACAATGGCTATTGGTTGTTGCCAATCAGCACACTTTTAACTGACACCAACACTGGGAGGTACATATCATGTGGATACTGTTCCCTTAGTAAGAGTTTGGCCTCAACAGTTTCCTCCGCTATGATATGAAACTCATTCATGAGAGATAAACCCATAGGATAGACCCTACATATGAATAATTTGAAATAATGCAATTACTTTGTCTGAGACTACGCTCCAAACCCTTGAACCTCTTATGTTACGGTTCTAGGATTAAACATGCTTTTGCTAGAATTTTCTGAATTATAAACTCTTGATAAATACAATTTAACAGGGTCCAAGTTAATTAAATGTGGTTTTCGTACGAACATTTTATAACGCTTATTTAATAGCTCCTGTTTAGTTGTTTCTCTAATTTGAAACATCATAAACAATAATGCCCATTAATCAAAATTGCATTTTTTAAACGTTAGACCAGTATAGATTCAGTTTCTAGCAACTAACTGATATAAACGTTAACGCCCTGTAGAGAACATATAAAGGGGAAAGAAAAAAAAAGAGATGTCCAGTCAGACACATTAGTGCAATAGGTCTAGAACAATAGAGCCAATCACAAACATCAGCAAAAGCATACTTAAATTGCTAATGAAGTGGGAGTTGACGTAAAGGTATGTGTTTTGAACTTTGATTAACAATGTTTGAGCATCAACTGCCGTTACCTCATGTCAACTAAGGGTGCCGGTAACGAAACAAGGAAGACATGAGACCTCATGTCTACTAAGGGTGCAGGTAACGAAACAAGGTAGACATTTTCTGGTCTTCATATTATTTAGTTTTAATACATGATAGCTTAATGCAAAGAACATGGAATACATGTTTGACCAAATGAGAGGAGAGGGTAAGAAGGCAGACACCAAGACATTTTGCTGTCTAATAAGAGGGTATGCAAATGCAGGAGTTTACAATAGGATGAAGGATAAGCAATGTAGAGCAGATGAAACAACATTTTCTATGATGGCAGAAGCCTATAAAAAGGAAGGCATGAATGACAAGGTATATGATTTGGAACAGGAAAAAAACTTATGATGAGTCCGAGTCGAGCATTAGCTATTTAGTACAAGTTTTATCAGAAAATGAGAGATTGAAACTTGGTAGAAGTTAGATGCGACCGAAACAAGAATTATTCAGGTACTACGAGCTAGAATGTTGCACATTTAATTCAAATTCTAAGTAACCAAGAATGGATGGTCTTTTCATAGGAAGGGGATTTTTTGTAAGTGAGGGTATGCTGCATATTCAGAATTAGAGCTATGTTCATGTTGGCCAATGACCACTAAGAAAATTGAAAGTCTTGACCTGACCTTACTCCAACCTGTTTGTATTGACAAGAAGATAGATTCACTTCCTGACATTAAAACCGGACCTATTTTCCAGGTATTATTTAATAACATTTACACCAACGGTTATACACGTAGCAAGATGGGTGGGTGGGTAATGTGTCAAAGTATGTTTGGACTGCAACATGTTGTTTTTAGTGGGTCAAAATGGGCTTAATCTACTGGGTTGAGCTTTAAACATTCCTTAAAAAAATCATTGATTACAAAGCCACCCAAGTACTTGATTGTTGTCATAAGCCTACTTAAATGCCGAAACTAACTTAATGGCCAGTAGGGCGCATAAATACAAACACATCACATGACTAGAAATGTCTTATAAAGATTAAAACAGTTGATGGGGTGTTAACATGTCACAGGTCTATAGTGTTGTATATATGAAGATTTTGAGGACTTTTTTGTCATTCAACATGTTCTTTGTTGGAATTAATATACAAGTGAAATAATTTAAAAGTTGCTTAATCATTCTCCTTTTAAGTGTTCCAATTATTAGGAGGTTGTAAACTTGGGTACCCTATAATGAAAAAATAGGATACTCGAGTGACCGTTACATGCATCAATTCTATTTTAAAGCTAGAATTTTCTAGGAGGTAGTATGCGTTAAAATATACTTTGAGTCACTTTCAACTTGCTTCATCACTTTATTTTTGAATTGGTGTCGACCATGGAAGATAATAATTTCATTTTGAGGCGTTTTTATTATGTAGTCACTACCAAAGGGTTCAATGATGAAACTCAGTGATAACAAGTCTATGCATGTATAAATATAGTGTAGCAGTAAAATGTATTATCGATTATGTGCTAATAACGATTTTGATTTGTGAATGTGTTGGTGAGCTTACCAAACACATAACATAAAGGAAGGAGGTTCCATTGTAACGCTACACTGCAATCAATATATGACTTTGTGGACTCTTTGGGGTTGTTGGAAGTCGGTAGCATGAAACTATATGTCGGGTTGAAATTCCAGGCTAAGGAACTTAGGTTTGAAGCCATAAAAGTAGCAGAAGCTAATGTCATTGATGGATATGTTGCAACAACTCTTAATAACCAGCTTGAAGAGCTGCACATTATAATGGGTCTAGATGGGTAAACTATGGAACGGGTCGATTTGGATTGATAAAAAACTACACTTTAGTTGACTTTGTTCCCTTTTGTTGCCATCTTTCAGCCTGTGGTTGTGTCGAAGGTTCCTGTTTCACATTCTACTTTTTTCTTTATAACATGTGATATAAAACTGAAACATGCGTAGAGCTTATTGAGCTCATAAGCATATTAAAAATGATTTGAATGGGCTGACCCAAACACCCCCTAAAAAGACATAAGTTGCTTGGAGTGAAATGTGGAAATTTGGTAAACTGATTATCACTATGTTTGAAATGATTAAGGGGAAGTAAAATCCCACAAAGCCTGTGATTTGATTTGAAAAACTTATTATCGTATTCTTGCTGTAGTCCGTTTTTTTTGTTTGTACAGTTCTAGACTAAAAGTTATACAAGTTAGACTGAGCGGATGTTATAGATCATAAATGGAGTGACCATGTTGCAAAATCTAATCTACCTGGAAAAGTGCATCCCACAGTGATTGTCAATAATGTGACCGTCGGTGAGTAATGTGCGACGACCTTGCTTTAAAATTATTAGTATAAAGCATGGGGTAATGAGGTTATACATTTGTTATTTACATAAAGTGATTTGGATTAAAATATGCAGGTCATAGTTCTATTTCACATGAATACAAGGTTGAAGATGAAGCATTTATTGGCGTAATGTGTGTTTTTTGTGTGGAAATTTGTAGTTCTTCTCGGTTAAGATGAGTCAAGGTAGCCTAGGTATTTCTCTTTTTAATTTTTTGTTTGATATTTCACTCATGAATATAATGGTTTTGTACCCAACAGAGCTTAAATATATTCTTATGGAGTCATAGTTTTCTTCCGTGTTAAAAGTTGCAGAGAAGACTCCTGGTCTTCTCATATGATGTTAACATAACATTAAGGTCCATCTATTTATCTAAATAATAACGTGTCGATTAAGTTTTCTCCAATAACTGATATGTTTTCTATACTCATATCTCCATTATTGCATCCTGTTGTTTATTCCCTTTGGTATTACATTATGAGTATACCGTTTATTTTATTGTATGGTTTGACAAAATGATACCATGTGACATTAATTCTTTTAGTGTGCAATTTATTAGCAGTGCACAACGTTTGAATGACTTTGGTGATGAATAGAGATTTCTTCCTCTCTGGAGACAGTTAAAGACAAATTGTAAGTACAGTCCATATTGGCGTACATTCTGCTATATTCCGCATTTTAAAGATTTAACGAGAATGTGCAAACTATATATATGCAAGGCTTGCGAAAGTCAAAACTATTTTGGGTATCAGCCGCAGGTCCATTAGCATATGATATATTATCAACCTTTTGAGTGGCGCTTTTCATATAGAAGCTTCCTAACATGGCAACTATAAGAAAAAACAACTATTAACTTTTACTAAATTACCCCTTTCAATTTACAGTTTTAATCCTAATGCCTTGAAAGTTATACTTTCTAAACAGATTGGTCATTTGCAAAAGGGTCTGAATCCACCTCATCAAAGTCGTTCTATTTCCATGGCGTGTTTCTCGCTATTGACCCGTATCCTATTTAAGTAACGCTTTCTATTTTGCATGATTGACCCGTTATTGATAAAACACAACCTGAATCGTCCGACAAAACAAATAATGAAGAAGTTAGTATATAACTAATTACTCATGGATTTTGCAGGGTCATTTTCTCGATCTGCTGTGAACAAAAATGCTCGTGACAAATAGCTTATTTATATAAAACATTGGTTACTCGAAATATGTATTACTACATGTCTACATGTGTTAACTAACTAACCATTTGTGGGTATCCATATTTTACGGTAAGACTTATCTTTTGAATCTTAAGGAAACAAGAAGTCTAGAACATTTTACAGTGACTGAATTCTCTTTTTCAAGGTACAGGAGACTTGACGACTGCATTATTGCTCGGATGGAACAATGTAATACATTTCTGTATATGTGATTTAGCTTTATTTTGAGATTATCGACTTCCTAAATTCACAAGCACTTGGATTTGCCTTCATAAATTTGGAACAAGTTATATAAAGTTCAAAAATAATGCAAGAGGTTAAAGTACAAAATAAGTACTACTGTAGTATCTTTAAGTTTGGTGGTAGGTATCGGTATGCATCTGGAAAGGTGAACGATGAATCAAAAACTGGGTACCAGAAAGAAACGGGGTCGACAATTGGGAAAGTTGAGGGAGTTCCGGTGAAAAATCCAAGTGAGTCTATACTTCCGAGTATGTCAGAATCTTCACAGCTTATGACCAAATATACACCTGCTGCTCTTTATGCTGCACTACCAGTTCTTAGGCAAGGAAAGAAATGGGTATTGCTCTATAAGTATATGGCAGATTTATTCTCATCAGTGTATTACTTTGAATTAATTCTAAGCAATTTGTTTCCCTCCAACTCTCCACGTATAAACCTCAAAAAAAAAAAAAAAAAAAAAAAAAAAAAAAAACCCTACTATGGCCAACATTGTTGGAGAAAATTTTCTGGCATGAATCCGCTTTGTAACATAGATTGTTGCATTACCACGAGACAATAACCATAACCAAAAACCATAATTACAATTCGAACAAACAGATTGAGTTCTCATGTAATGATCTTGCTTAGCATGTGCAAAGAATTGTTATCAAAATGGGATTAGTGTAACTCATGTTATTGCATTTTAGCTTTAAAATGTGTTAGTTAATAAGAAACTTACTTCTCTTTTCTTTCATATGAAAATGATTTCAGCTTAATTACGAAATTGCAACATAATTGCTCGAGATGTATATAAGTTATTTGAGAGAATTTGCTTCATTAGCTCATATGAAGAGTATTAGACAAGCGTTAAAGATGGTTCAAAGTTTTTTTTGGGTTGCGAGATAAGATTTAGGTAAAGAAGCTTCATTTTACATTTAAGTTTAAATTATATACTATGTTCTTACGAACAACTTTGTAACTTTTAATTGTTTAATAAAAGTTAACGTTCATTTATTTTCATTGTTAATTCATTCAATATAAAAATTAGAACAATTATATCTTATTTTTCGTTAACTTATTTTTTACAATGATAAGTATAAGTCATGACCGCCCAACGGGTTGAAACTTCAAAATGTACGTCAAGCTCCCATTTTCTTAAAATTTTTTAAACGTAAGCTAATACTATAACAAATTTAAATAAAAATGACATCCTTAAAAATAATTTTCCGTCAACTGACACTATAAAAATTATAATTATAATTCATGCCCGCCCATCGGGCGGGCTTCGACATCTAGTATATATATATATATATATATATATATATATATATATATATATATATATATATATATATATATATATATACTTATGAACCTTCCACAACGTTCTCGTGTACTTGACAACTTGATAAATTTCATCCGAAATGATCAAGAAAATCTAATTGGCAAATTGTCAATTAAAAGTATCAAGTAATTCCTTTCGTGCGAATACCCTCCAACGTATTTATGATTAAATATAAATCTAATACATACATATGAATAAGTTTTCGCTCTTTCTAGAAACCAAAATCACAAAAATTGAATTTTGGAGGGCGGCCCCCTTAATGTTTAAGGGGACCGGCAGCCAAATGAAGGGCGGCCCCCTTAATGTTTAAGGGGGCCGGCCATCTGATTGTTCAAATTCGTTTTTCTCCTTTTTCCTTTTGCCAAACACTCCACATTTTCATACCCCCTTCCACTGCTTCTGCTGTGACGAAAACAAAAACCCAAAAACCTCTCAAATCACTTCCAAATCACATAATTCGGGTTAATTCGCAAAGGGCAAATTCATCTAACACAATCATCATTACTTATTGTAAGTTTTTCATAACACATTTCATCTAATTTCATCTTATTTGATCATACTCATGATTATGCATGTTTTATAAAATTCGTCAAATTTCATAATTTCTTTCGAATTAAGCCTTAAAACTCCATAACTAAATGCTTCCCCTAGGATTAAGATGATTAATCAACACTAGAAACTAGTTATTATAAACTATCATGTCGAAAATTTTTGAAAAATTTCATACACTCCTTTTCAAAATTTTTAGTAAACTCATTGTTGAATAATGATTTGAAAACGTGTTAAAACTAATCACATTATACTTGTGTAACTTGTAAAAATTGAAATTACATCTTTCGACTAAGAAAATTCATATTGGTTCACAATATAGGGGTGTTTGGATTATGTCCAAATAATATCGAAACATAGTCATTATAATTTTTATAAAACTTTGTTATAATTATAAACATAAAAATTACTAATCGGACTTGTCAAGATATATAATTCATATATATATATTGACATACTAGTGGTATAAGTCAATAATTAAGGAAGCGTTTGGTTTATTACTAAAAATGACATTTTTAAGTAAAAATACAAACCATCTTTTTCAAAAACAAATCACATGCATAAGAAACTCGCAAGAAATAGCTAGTTTTACAATCTAATGTAAATCTAGTAAATTTCACGATATATTAAGATGTTTAAAGGAGCGTTTGGATTTGTCCATAACTACTCATTAAACATCGTAAAGTATATCTAAAACGAGTTAAAAACAATATTTAGGAACATGGTAATCTACTTCTTAGGATTACTAACGAAGTATGTTTACGTTCCAACATAAGCCTTAACAATAAACATATATTTTTATCCTTCTTTATATTTATTTTGGTCATTTTGTATTGTTGATGTGTTTAGGTGAAAATGCCCAAAGCAACTACCGAAGATCTTTCTCACACTAAAAACTACATTCCTAAAGTTTCCCAACTCCCTACTACATCTCCTTCCATTGGACTTATTTATCGTCAAATTGAAGATAGAAATGTTCATGAAGGACGTGTAGTAGACCTTGCCTTTGCTCAATCCGACTACATAAATCGCGTGTTTACAAGCATCAACTTCAATTGTCTTTATGAAATAAATGAACCTATCATTCCTCGTTTCATAATGGATTTCTATAGCCAAGTCACCGTCCAAACCAATGATCTTGGTTTCATCACCATCTCTTTCATGATTCAAAATGAATTTATCACCCTCACTCTCGAACAATTTGGTCATATCCTCCAAATTCCTTTTAGAGGTCAAGCCGTTTTCACAAATAAGTGGGACCTCGAATCTCTTAATCGCTATCGACCAACCTTCGGTCCCTATTTCGATGAAATTCCTTATCCCGATGAAATTCGTCAAATCCTTGGTGTGGAACGTGCCACCACAAGCCAAAAAATAAAATCCAAAAACGTTCAAATCTCTCCATACCAACTTCTCCTCAAAGAATTAAGCCCCCACACGAAGCGTTGGGAAGAACTCGTTCGTGAGAATGCGTTTGGTACCGGAGGTCACCGGGACCATCTCCCGGCGTGCCTTGCTCACATGTTGTATTGTATAGCTGTCGAAAGGCCGTACAATTTGGCTTACTTCTTTATCAAACGGATTGAGTGTGCTAGAAAAACTCCCAAAGCCAACCTTCCATATGGAATGTTCCTCACTCGTCTCTCTCGTCATGTTATCGAGTACTACCCCGATCTTGACAATAGTATCTATGAGTCCGTGTACCCCACTCTCCATCCTCTCGCTCTAAAACAAGCTCGACGAACTCGAAGTGACAAGGGTAAACCTCGTCGTCATAGCTTTCATGGATCATCCTCAAGGCAAGACGATGACGATGAGGAGGAAAACATCTATGATGCTAGTACCCCTTCGTTTTCTGAGTTCGTTGACAATTTAGAGGATCTTGACTATCCCGAGTATTCTACCCCATCTCCTAGTGATCAAAACGAAGAAGTGCTTCATGAACGAACTACCGAGATGCTTAGAAGACAAAAGAGCTTGCACGAAGAAGTTAGAGGTGGCTTCAAATCTATTGGAAAGACTTTGAAGAGTATCTTCGGGAAGAAAAAGAAATGATATGCTTGGACTATATTTGTTAAACAATATTTAATTTTTATGTCTTGTGTGCTATTTGTCCGAATTTTATTCGGAAGTACTTGTTATTTGGATATTTGTTTAGGATGCTAACTTGATTGTCTTTGATATGTGTTCTTTTTAATGCATGCTTCTCTTAATCTATATATATGTTTGCATGATTAGTTAATGTTAATATAACTATATGACATATATGCTTTCTAATAAACCAAAACAAATGTGAAATGTCCAAATAGAGCTTGCTGCAAATACAAAACAGAACATAACATTTTTCCAGAAAATTTTTGAAAATTTTGGTTTCTGGGTCGTCAGATGGGCGGCCCCCTTAAATCATAAAGGGCGGCCCCCTCTTGGCCTCAAAACGAGGGGGAGTATACTTCAAGGGGAGCTTCCATTAACATGGGATAACCTTTTTGATGCTAACAAAAAGGGGGAGAAGTGATATAAACTCAAAATAATACTTGAATATATACTAATTTTCGATTAATGAGTTTAAATTTTGTAATCATCAAAAAAGGGGAGATTGTTGACATAAATAATGTATGAAAATGTTATTTATATTTCTCGATATATCTATATTTTGACGATCACAAAATGTTAACTCGTCAATCGTAAGATTACTACGTAGACAAGTATTAAGCTAGTTTATATCACTATATCCAACTTAATCACTTAAGGTATGGATAAACAAGTGCTTAATATTTAATTAACTAATACAAAGTTTATTTAAATATATATAAACATATTATATATTTTTGAAAAACACTTTTGGTAATAAAGAAAAATGTTTTAATCATACTAAATATATGATTTCAAATATTTAACCAAAATCAGTTAGTTTTTCACCAAATAAACTTTCCCCACTAAAAGACAAGTTTTCTGGCCGTTACAGATGGGCGGCCCCCTTAATTATAAGGGGCAGTCCCCTTAATTTTAAGGGGGCCGGCCACGATTTAAGGGGACCGGCCAGGCTCACCTGTCAGAAACTGTCAGAATTCTTCTCCTATAAATACCACCTTAATTCTGGAATTTTTCCCCACCTTTTGCACAAAATTTTCAGATCTATAACTCTCTAAACATTCTCTAAAACCCTTTGATCATTAGTATATTAATCCTTGTTTCAAGTGATTCAATCTCTAATCATCCATTCTCATCCAAAGTGCAAAAGAAGAACACTCTCTCTACAACCAAGCTCAAGAAGTGTTGAAGAATAGTTGTGCATAGTGTATATATATATTCATTTGAGAATATTGTGTTGTGCTTGTGATTAGTTGTATAGATAATAGAAGTTGATAAGTAGTGAAGTAGGATAGTTGTGAAGATAGGTGTGAAGTAGAAGATTGGTGTGTAGAAGATAGTTGTGAAGAAGATTGGTGTGTAGTATATTGGTGTGAAGAAGTTGTGTAGAAGGTGTGATCAAGTTGTGAAGTGGTGTGGTGTGTAAATTGGTGTGTAAGGTTTTCTCCGCCATAAGGGAGTTTGTTGACATAGTGAAGAAAACTCTCGAGTAGGTGACTCGGGGAGTGGAGTAGGAACAAGGAAGGTGTCCTTGTAGCCGAACCACTATAAATCCTTGTGTTGTAGTTTGATCTTTCTAACTCTTCTCATTACTTACTCATTTACCTTTACTATATTAGCTTTGTTAGTTAATTACCATACAATTGTTCGTATAGTGCAAGTATTGAGTTCACATAAACTAGAATCGAAGTTTTCAAAACAAACTTGTGTTTGTAAATTTAAAAGGAAGTAAAACTATTCAACCCCCCCCCTTCTAGTTTTCCACATGGTATGTGGGAAAGATACAAACTGTGTTCGACTTCCTGCTTCATCCCAACAAAGCTATGTTGGTCACAGACGATATCTACCATATGACCATCCTTTCAGAAGGCAAAGGAAGGCATTTAATGGACAACCAGAATTTCTCCCGGCTCCAAATCCAATGACCGGGGAACAAATATACAACGAGGTACAACATATTGAAAATAAGTGGGGAAAAGGAAAATGACCAAACAATAATGCATCAGGAAACCAACAAGATACGAGAGGCGGAGGTGGGAAGATTAAAAAGAAGAATAGAAACACAACAGAAGAAGAGGGGAGTTCAAGTAAATTAAATGGACAAAACGATGTGTATTGGAAGAAATTCAACATTTGGTACCGAAAACTTCGGTTTTGGAGGCATCATTCTGTTCCACATTGTATTGATTTTATGCATGTAGAAAAGAATGTTGCTGACAGCCTCGTGGGAACTTTGCTACATGTTCCAGGAAAGATGAAAGATGGTTTTAATGCTCGATTGGATCTGGCTGCATTCGGGGTAAAACAAGAGTTGTTTGCTATGCAAGGACAAGACAGTACAACACTACCTCCAGCAGGTTACACATTAACTAATGCTGAAAAAGCCATTTTTTGTGAAACATTACAGAACATCAGGGTACCACAAGGCTATTGTTCAAATTTCTCTAGTTTGGTCAGCCTAAAGGATAGGAAGCTCATTGGCCTAAAATCGCATGACTATCACATGCTAATGCAAGATTTCCTGCCCATTGCAATACGTTCAATCATGCACCCACCCACACGATATGCCATTATTAGGTTTTGCTTTTTCTTTAAATCGATATGTAAGAAAGAAATAATATCACAAGAACTAGATAATATGCAAACAGAACTGGTGGTGACACTTTGCCTACTCGAGAAGTTCTTTCCCCCGTCGTTTTTTGATATTATGATACACTTGACTGTGCACCTTACTAGGGAGGTAAAATTATGTGGTCCAATATGCTTTCGGTGGATGTATCCATTCGAAAGATGTATGAAGGTTATTAAAGGACATGTGAGAAACAGGAATAGACCAGAGGGATGCAATGCTGAGGAGACTATTGCGGAAGAAACAATTGAGTTTTTTAGCGAATATCATAAATCCATGAAAACTATTGGTATCCCACATGATAAACATGAAACTGATGGAAATAAGGAAGGAAACCCATTGTCGGCTGGCAAATCAAGTGAATTTTCTGCGGAACTCTTTCAGAAAGCACATTTGTATGTATTACAGAACACAGATGAAATTGTACCGTATATCGAGTAAGTGTTAGTTAACACATGTCTATTTCTTTACTTAAAATGATCTACGAAATATGATAATCAAACACATTGTTTCAGGCGACACAAGCAAATTTTGAAAAGAGAAAACCCGGGTATGCGAATAGCATTACTTGAGAATGAGCACAGTAAATCTTTTGCTAAGTGGTTACACAAAGAGGTACGTAATTAATCTTATGTTATTTATAATTGAGTTTTTATTTTTTATTTTTTTTATTTTTATATTTTTGTGCAAATATGAATATTTTATTAGTCTTCCCAAAGTATACATCATAACAAAATTAATTGTAATGAAATTCAGGTTGAGAGAGAGTTGCAAATCGACAAAGAAAGTGTATCCGAAACTGTAAGGTGGATATCATATGGACCACGCGCCAGCTTAGTGATATACGATGCATATGACATCTATGGGTATACATTTCGTATGAAATCTCATGAGGGCAAAGTTTACCAGAACAGTGGGGTTAGTGTTGAGGCATTAGATCTGCACAAATTCCGCTTTTCAAATGTGATTGGGTTAATCACAGAGGTGGTGTGAAACGCGATACTATTCTTGGGTATACGTTGGTTGACCTGAATAATTTAGGCCACAAGGTTGATCCGTTCATATTAGCCTCACAAGCACGACAAGTGTTTTATGTTCAAGACCAGGTAGATAAAAAATTGTCTATTGTGTTTAAGACACCTCCCAAGAATTACAAAGATAAGTATGACGAAGTCGATGAGGAATTTAGTACCGTCATTCACCAGGACAATGATAACATATTGCCACGTGTGGATCGACGTGACTTGGGTCATGAATCACGAAATGACTACTATCGAACCGACTGTGGAGGTGTTGTTATACAAAAATCCAAGTGAACCATTATATGTAATAAGAGCTTGGGAATTGTTGTGTTATGTTAGGGATGTATGTAATATAGCCTTTATGGCTCACTTTCTTAATAAATTCACCTTAAAGATAACCAAAATAGTTTTACCTGTTATTTATGTGTATTTTGTGTGGCCTTTGGTAACATTTAGTCACACAAAACATGCTTTTGGGGTATCTTTAGTCACATACAACTAACCATAAAGAGACCAAAACTGTGAATAAGTGTGACCATATGATGTTTACAAAGTAGTAATGTGTATTTTGTGTGACTATTGATCATCCAATGGCCACATGAATTTTGTTTTTGTGTGGCCTTTGGTAGCATTTAGTCAAACAAAGCATGCTTTTGGGGGTGTATTTAGTTACATACAAGTACACATAAAGTGGCCAAAGGTGTGAATAAGTGTGACCATATGATGTTTAAAGTGAAGGAATGTGTATCCTGTGTGGCTACTGATCATCAAATAGCCACATGATTTTCGTTTTTGTGTTGCCTTTCGTAGCATTTAGTCACACAAAGCAAGATTTTGGGAGTGTATTTAGTCACATACAACTAACCATCAAGTGACCAAAAGTGTTAATAAGTGTGACCATATGGTGTTGAAAATGAAGGAATGTATGGTTTGTGTGACTATAGATCATCCAATTGCCACATAAATTTGGTTTTTGTGTGGCCTTTACTAACATTTAGTCACACAAAGCATGTTTTTGGGAGTGTATTTAGTCACATACAACTAACCATCAAGTGACCAAAAGTGTTAATAAGTGTGACCATATGGTGTTGAAAGTGAAGGAATGTATGGTTTGTGTGACTATAGATCATCCAATTGCCACATAAATTTGGTTTTTGTGTAGCCTTTACTAACATTTAGTAACACAAAGCATGTTTTTGGGAGTGTATTTAGTCACATACAACTAACCATCAAGTGACCAAAAGTGTTAATAAGTGTGACCATATGCTGTTTAAAGTGAAGGAATGTGTATTTTGTGTAACTATTGATCATCCACTTGCCACATGAATTTGGTTTTTGTGTGGCCTTTACTAACATTTAGTTACACAAACCATGTTCTTGGGAGTGAATTTAGTCACATACAACTAACCATCAAGTGACCAAAAGTGTTAATAAGTGTGACCATATGCTCTTTAAAGTAAAGGAATGTGTATTTTGTGTGACTATTGATCATCCACTTGCCACATGAATTTGGTTTTTGTGTGGCCTTTGGTAACATTTAGTCACACAAAGCATGATTTTGGGAGTGTATTTAGTCACATACAACTAACCATCAAGTGACCAAAAGTGTTAATAAGTGTGACCATATGCTCTTTAAAGTGAAGGAATGTGTATTTTGTGTGACTATTGATCATCCACTTGCCACATGAATTTTGTTTTTTTGTGGCCTTTACTAACACTTAGTCACATAAACCATGTTCTTGGGAGTGAATTTAGTCACATACAACTAACCATCAAGTGACCAAAAGTGTTAATAAGTGTGACCATATGCTCTTTAAAGTGAAGGAATGTGTATTTTGTGTGACTATTGATCATCCACTTGCCACATGAATTTGGTTTTTGTGTGGCCTTGGTAACATTTAGTCACACAAAGCATGATTTTGGGAGTGTATTTAGTCACATACAACTATCCATCAAGTGACCAAAATTGTTAATAAGTGTGACCATATGGTGTTGAAAATGAAGGAATGTATGGTTTGTGTGACTATAGATCATCCAATTGCCACATAAATTTGGTTTTTGTGTGGCCTTTACTAACATTTAGTCACACAAAGCATGTTTTTGGGAGTGTATTTAGTCACATACAACTAACCATCAAGTGACCAAAAGTGTTAATAAGTGTGACCATATGCTCTTTAAAGTGAAGGAATGTGTATTTTGTGTGACTATTGATCATCCACTTGCCACATGAATTTGGTTTTTGTGTGGCCTTGGTAACATTTAGTCACACAAAGCATGATTTTGGGAGTGTAATTAGTCACATACAACTATCCATCAAGTGACCAAAAGTGTTAATAAGTGTGACCATATGGTGTTGAAAATGAAGGAATGTATGGTTTGTGTGACTATAGATCATCCAATTGCCACATAAATTTGGTTTTTGTGTGGCCTTTACTAACATTTAGTCACACAAAGCATGTTTTTGGGAGTGTATTTAGTCACATACAACTAACCATCAAGTGACCAAAAGTGTTAATAAGTGTGACCATATGGTGTTGAAAGTGAAGGAATGTATGGTTTGTGTGACTATAGATCATCCAATTGCCACATAAATTTGGTTTTTGTGTAGCCTTTACTAACATTTAGTAACACAAAGCATGTTTTTGGGAGTGTATTTAGTCACATACAACTAACCATCAAGTGACCAAAAGTGTTAATAAGTGTGACCATATGCTGTTTAAAGTGAAGGAATGTGTATTTTGTGTAACTATTGATCATCCACTTGCCACACGAATTTGGTTTTTGTGTGGCCTTTACTAACATTTAGTTACACAAACCATGTTCTTGGGAGTGAATTTAGTCACATACAACTAACCATCAAGTGACCAAAAGTGTTAATAAGTGTGACCATATGCCCTTTAAAGTAAAGGAATGTGTATTTTGTGTGACTATTGATCATCCACTTGCCACATGAATTTGGTTTTTGTGTGGCCTTTGGTAACATTTAGTCACACAAAGCATGATTTTGGGAGTGTATTTAGTCACATACAACTAACCATCAAGTGACCAAAAGTGTTAATAAGTGTGACCATATGCTCTTTAAAGTGAAGGAATGTGTATTTTGTGTGACTATTGATCATCCACTTGCCACATGAATTTGGTTTTTTTGTGGCCTTTACTAACACTTAGTCACATAAACCATGTTCTTGGGAGTGAATTTAGTCACATACAACTAACCATCAAGTGACCAAAAGTGTTAATAAGTGTGACCATATGCTCTTTAAAGTGAAGGAATGTGTATTTTGTGTGACTATTGATCATCCACTTGCCACATGAATTTGGTTTTTGTGTGGCCTTGGTAACATTTAGTCACACAAAGCATGATTTTGGGAGTGTATTTAGTCACATACAACTATCCATCAAGTGACCAAAATTGTTAATAAGTGTGACCATATGGTGTTGAAAATGAAGGAATGTATGGTTTGTGTGACTATAGATCATCCAATTGCCACATAAATTTGGTTTTTGTGTGGCCTTTACTAACATTTAGTCACACAAAGCATGTTTTTGGGAGTGTATTTAGTCACATACAACTAACCATCAAGTGACCAAAAGTGTTAATAAGTGTGACCATATGCTCTTTAAAGTGAAGGAATGTGTATTTTGTGTGACTATTGATCATCCACTTGCCACATGAATTTGGTTTTTGTGTGGCCTTGGTAACATTTAGTCACACAAAGCATGATTTTGGGAGTGTATTTAGTCACATACAACTATCCATCAAGTGACCAAAAGTGTTAATAAGTGTGACCATATGGTGTTGAAAATGAAGGAATGTATGGTTTGTGTGACTATAGATCATCCAATTGCCACATAAATTTGGTTTTTGTGTGGCCTTTACTAACATTTAGTAACACAAAGCATGTTTTTGGGAGTGTATTTAGTCACATACAACTAACCATCAAGTGACCAAAAGTGTTAATAAGTGTGACCATATGCTGTTTAAAGTGAAGGAATGTGTATTTTGTGTAACTATTGATCATCCACTTGCCACACGAATTTGGTTTTTGTGTGGCCTTTACTAACATTTAGTTACACAAACCATGTTCTTGGGAGTGAATTTAGTCACATACAACTAACCATCAAGTGACCAAAAGTGTTAATAAGTGTGACCATATGCTCTTTAAAGTAAAGGAATGTGTATTTTGTGTGACTATTGATCATCCACTTGCCACATGAATTTGGTTTTTGTGTGGCCTTTGGTAACATTTAGTCACACAAAGCATGATTTTGGGAGTGTATTTAGTCACATACAACTAACCATCAAGTGACCAAAAGTGTTAATAAGTGTGACCATATGCTCTTTAAAGTGAAGGAATGTGTATTTTGTGTGACTATTGATCATCCACTTGCCACATGAATTTTGTTTTTTTGTGGCCTTTACTAACACTTAGTCACATAAACCATGTTCTTGGGAGTGAATTTAGTCACATACAACTAACCATCAAGTGACCAAAAGTGTTAATAAGTGTGACCATATGCTCTTTAAAGTGAAGGAATGTGTATTTTGTGTGACTATTGATCATCCACTTGCCACATGAATTTGGTTTTTGTGTGGCCTTGGTAACATTTAGTCACACAAAGCATGATTTTGGGAGTGTATTTAGTCACATACAACTATCCATCAAGTGACCAAAATTGTTAATAAGTGTGACCATATGGTGTTGAAAATGAAGGAATGTATGGTTTGTGTGACTATAGATCATCCAATTGCCACATAAATTTGGTTTTTGTGTGGCCTTTACTAACATTTAGTCACACAAAGCATGTTTTTGGGAGTGTATTTAGTCACATACAACTAACCATCAAGTGACCAAAAGTGTTAATAAGTGTGACCATATGCTCTTTAAAGTGAAGGAATGTGTATTTTGTGTGACTATTGATCATCCACTTGCCACATGAATTTGGTTTTTGTGTGGCCTTGGTAACATTTAGTCACACAAAGCATGATTTTGGGAGTGTAATTAGTCACATACAACTATCCATCAAGTGACCAAAAGTGTTAATAAGTGTTACCATATGGTGTTGAAAATGAAGGAATGTATGGTTTGTGTGACTATAGATCATCCAATTGCCACATAAATTTGGTTTTTGAGTGGCCTTTACTAACATTTAGTCACACAAAGCATGTTTTTGGGAGTGTATTTAGTCACATACAACTAACCATCAAGTGACCAAAAGTGTTAATAAGTGTGACCATATGGTGTTGAAAGTGAAGGAATGTATGGTTTGTGTGACTATAGATCATCCAATTGCCACATAAATTTGGTTTTTGTGTAGCCTTTACTAACATTTAGTAACACAAAGCATGTTTTTGGGAGTGTATTTAGTCACATACAACTAACCATCAAGTGACCAAAAGTGTTAATAAGTGTGACCATATGCTGTTTAAAGTGAAGGAATGTGTATTTTGTGTAACTATTGATCATCCACTTGCCACACGAATTTGGTTTTTGTGTGGCCTTTACTAACATTTAGTTACACAAACCATGTTCTTGGGAGTGAATTTAGTCACATACAACTAACCATCAAGTGACCAAAAGTGTTAATAAGTGTGACCATATGCTCTTTAAAGTAAAGGAATGTGTATTTTGTGTGACTATTGATCATCCACTTGCCACATGAATTTGGTTTTTGTGTGGCCTTTGGTAACATTTAGTCACACAAAGCATGATTTTGGGAGTGTATTTAGTCACATACAACTAACCATCAAGTGACCAAAAGTGTTAATAAGTGTGACCATATGCTCTTTAAAGTGAAGGAATGTGTATTTTGTGTGACTATTGATCATCCACTTGCCACATGAATTTGGTTTTTTTGTGGCCTTTACTAACACTTAGTCACATAAACCATGTTCTTGGGAGTGAATTTAGTCACATACAACTAACCATCAAGTGACCAAAAGTGTTAATAAGTGTGACCATATGCTCTTTAAAGTGAAGGAATGTGTATTTTGTGTGACTATTGATCATCCACTTGCCACATGAATTTGGTTTTTGTGTGGCCTTGGTAACATTTAGTCACACAAAGCATGATTTTGGGAGTGTATTTAGTCACAAACAACTATCCATCAAGTGACCAAAAGTGTTAATAAGTGTGACCATATGGTGTTGAAAATGAAGGAATGTATGGTTTGTGTGACTATAGATCATCCAATTGCCACATAAATTTGGTTTTTGTGTGGCCTTTACTAACATTTAGTCACACAAAGCATGTTTTTGGGAGTGTATTTAGTCACATACAACTAACCATCAAGTGACCAAAAGTGTTAATAAGTGTGACCATATGGTGTTGAAAGTGAAGGAATGTATGGTTTGTGTGACTATAGATCATCCAATTGCCACATAAATTTGGTTTTTGTGTAGCCTTTACTAACATTTAGTAACACAAAGCATGTTTTTGGGAGTGTATTTAGTCACATACAACTAACCATCAAGTGACCAAAAGTGTTAATAAGTGTGACCATATGCTGTTTAAAGTGAAGGAATGTGTATTTTGTGTAACTATTGATCATCCACTTGCCACACGAATTTGGTTTTTGTGTGGCCTTTACTAACATTTAGTTACACAAACCATGTTCTTGGGAGTGAATTTAGTCACATACAACTAACCATCAAGTGACCAAAAGTGTTAATAAGTGTGACCATATGCTCTTTAAAGTAAAGGAATGTGTATTTTGTGTGACTATTGATCATCCACTTGCCACATGAATTTGGTTTTTGTGTGGCCTTTGGTAACATTTAGTCACACAAAGCATGATTTTGGGAGTGTATTTAGTCACATACAACTAACCATCAAGTGACCAAAAGTGTTAATAAGTGTGACCATATGCTCTTTAAAGTGAAGGAATGTGTATTTTGTGTGACTATTGATCATCCACTTGCCACATGAATTTGGTTTTTTTGTGGCCTTTACTAACACTTAGTCACATAAACCATGTTCTTGGGAGTGAATTTAGTCACATACAACTAACCATCAAGTGACCAAAAGTGTTAATAAGTGTGACCATATGCTCTTTAAAGTGAAGGAATGTGTATTTTGTGTGACTATTGATCATCCACTTGCCACATGAATTTGGTTTTTGTGTGGCCTTGGTAACATTTAGTCACACAAAGCATGATTTTGGGAGTGTATTTAGTCACATACAACTATCCATCAAGTGACCAAAATTGTTAATAAGTGTGACCATATGGTGTTGAAAATGAAGGAATGTATGGTTTGTGTGACTATAGATCATCCAATTGCCACATAAATTTGCTTTTTGTGTGGCCTTTACTAACATTTAGTCACACAAAGCATGTTTTTGGGAGTGTATTTAGTCACATACAACTAACCATCAAGTGACCAAAAGTGTTAATAAGTGTGACCATATGCTGTTTAAAGTGAAGGAATGTGTATTTTGTGTAACTATTGATCATCCACTTGCCACACGAATTTGGTTTTTGTGTGGCCTTTACTAACATTTAGTTACACAAACCATGTTCTTGGGAGTGAATTTAGTCACATACAACTAACCATCAAGTGACCAAAAGTGTTAATAAGTGTGACCATATGCTCTTTAAAGTAAAGGAATGTGTATTTTGTGTGACTATTGATCATCCACTTGCCACATGAATTTGGTTTTTGTGTGGCCTTTGGTAACATTTAGTCACACAAAGCATGATTTTGGGAGTGTATTTAGTCACATACAACTAACCATCAAGTGACCAAAAGTGTTAATAAGTGTGACCATATGCTCTTTAAAGTGAAGGAATGTGTATTTTGTGTGACTATTGATCATCCACTTGCCACATGAATTTGGTTTTTTTGTGGCCTTTACTAACACTTAGTCACATAAACCATGTTCTTGGGAGTGAATTTAGTCACATACAACTAACCATCAAGTGACCAAAAGTGTTAATAAGTGTGACCATATGCTCTTTAAAGTGAAGGAATGTGTATTTTGTGTGACTATTGATCATCCACTTGCCACATGAATTTGGTTTTTGTGTGGCCTTGGTAACATTTAGTCACACAAAGCATGATTTTGGGAGTGTATTTAGTCACAAACAACTATCCATCAAGTGACCAAAAGTGTTAATAAGTGTGACCATATGGTGTTGAAAATGAAGGAATGTATGGTTTGTGTGACTATAGATCATCCAATTGCCACATAAATTTGGTTTTTGTGTGGCCTTTACTAACATTTAGTCACACAAAGCATGTTTTTGGGAGTGTATTTAGTCACATACAACTAACCATCAAGTGACCAAAAGTGTTAATAAGTGTGACCATATGGTGTTGAAAGTGAAGGAATGTATGGTTTGTGTGACTATAGATCATCCAATTGCCACATAAATTTGGTTTTTGTGTAGCCTTTACTAACATTTAGTAACACAAAGCATGTTTTTGGGAGTGTATTTAGTCACATACAACTAACCATCAAGTGACCAAAAGTGTTAATAAGTGTGACCATATGCTGTTTAAAGTGAAGGAATGTGTATTTTGTGTAACTATTGATCATCCACTTGCCACACGAATTTGGTTTTTGTGTGGCCTTTACTAACATTTAGTTACACAAACCATGTTCTTGGGAGTGAATTTAGTCACATACAACTAACCATCAAGTGACCAAAAGTGTTAATAAGTGTGACCATATGCTCTTTAAAGTAAAGGAATGTGTATTTTGTGTGACTATTGATCATCCACTTGCCACATGAATTTGGTTTTTGTGTGGCCTTTGGTAACATTTAGTCACACAAAGCATGATTTTGGGAGTGTATTTAGTCACATACAACTAACCATCAAGTGACCAAAAGTGTTAATAAGTGTGACCATATGCTCTTTAAAGTGAAGGAATGTGTATTTTGTGTGACTATTGATCATCCACTTGCCACATGAATTTGGTTTTTTTGTGGCCTTTACTAACACTTAGTCACATAAACCATGTTCTTGGGAGTGAATTTAGTCACATACAACTAACCATCAAGTGACCAAAAGTGTTAATAAGTGTGACCATATGCTCTTTAAAGTGAAGGAATGTGTATTTTGTGTGACTATTGATCATCCACTTGCCACATGAATTTGGTTTTTGTGTGGCCTTGGTAACATTTAGTCACACAAAGCATGATTTTGGGAGTGTATTTAGTCACATACAACTATCCATCAAGTGACCAAAATTGTTAATAAGTGTGACCATATGGTGTTGAAAATGAAGGAATGTATGGTTTGTGTGACTATAGATCATCCAATTGCCACATAAATTTGCTTTTTGTGTGGCCTTTACTAACATTTAGTCACACAAAGCATGTTTTTGGGAGTGTATTTAGTCACATACAACTAACCATCAAGTGACCAAAAGTGTTAATAAGTGTGACCATATGCTCTTTAAAGTGAAGGAATGTGTATTTTGTGTGACTATTGATCATCCACTTGCCACATGAATTTGGTTTTTGTGTGGCCTTGGTAACATTTAGTCACACAAAGCATGATTTTGGGAGTGTATTTAGTCACATACAACTATCCATCAAGTGACCAAAAGTGTTAATAAGTGTGACCATATGGTGTTGAAAATGAAGGAATGTATGGTTTGTGTGACTATAGATCATCCAATTGCCACATAAATTTGGTTTTTGTGTGGCCTTTACTAACATTTAGTCACACAAAGCATGTTTTTGGGAGTGTATTTAGTCACATACAACTAACCATCAAGTGACCAAAAGTGTTAATAAGTGTGACCATATGCTCTTTAAAGTGAAGGAATGTGTATTTTGTGTGACTATTGATCATCCACTTGCCACATGAATTTGGTTTTTTTGTGGCCTTTGTTAACATTTAGTCACACAAATCATGTTTTGGCTACACTTAAATAATGTGTGACAAACTGTTTAGTGTGACTATATGTACTGGATTTTGGCTACACTTAAATAATGTGTGACAAACTGTTTTGTGTGACCGTATATGGCATTTGGTCATACTATTAGAAGCAAATGTGACTATAAGTTTAGTGTGACCATATATGGCATCAAGGTTACTTGTATTTGTCACACGTTCCAAAAGCATATGTGACTAAATGATCTGGAACAAAATCACCAATTACGTTTAGTCACATAAGGGTCGATTGTGTGACAATAGAGGTCTTATGGTCACACATTCGAAATTCTCATGTGTGACTAATTCGTAAATGCTGTCAATTTTCCTACCTTCAGCCACACAAATATTTCAATGTGTGGCTGTTCCAAATCGAGCATGTGTGACCATAGGTCGTTTTTGGCCTAGTGTACTCTAGGAATGTTGAACAGACTGACAACGTAGAGAATATTCTCAATGTGCTCATGAGCATCTTTGGTCTTTGCTCGTGAAAAGGGGTCTTTATGTAGCTCGCTTATAAATTAGTTCTTGATCTCGAATTGAACTTCTGATCCAATACCTGGCCTAACCAAACAAGGCCCTTGTTTTTTTTTTTTTTTTAACTTGGGTTTCCGACTCGACATTCCGAGCCGACTAATCGCACGGCGACTACCCTTTTAGATAGCCCGGAGTCAGCGCAGGTGAAGATCCGTGGCCACAAGGGGATTAATTTTCTCCCCATTGGATTCGAACCCTTGACCTCCTCTTTGGAAGGCTGGTATTCTTACCGTTGGGTCACCCCTTGTGGTTAAAACCAGGCCCTTGTTCATTATGGGTAAGAGCTAAGTATTCCTCGAGAGTGAGGGCATTCATGTTTATTTCACCCGTACTACCTGAAACTAGACAAGAAATCGTGAGTACTGAAAATAAAATAAAAATGCAAAACTTAAATAAAATCCTATTAGCTCCCCGACAACGATGCCAAAAAACTTGATGCAGGATTTACCAACCAGGTTTTATATTTACAATAGTCTCGTGTACCCAGTCGTGTGAGGTATAGCTAGATGG
>JARVZY010001753.1:0-29473 GCA_030686995.1 Artemisia argyi
GCGAATCTGGTTACTGTTCATCGGCATGTTATCGAGTTTGGATGTGATTTTTGTCGAGTTAAGAAAAAATTTTCGAGTTAGGAAATTTTTTATCGAGTTTGGATGTGTTATCGAGTTAGGACTGGATTTTTATCGAGTTAGGAAGATTTTATCGAGTTAGGAAGTTGGTTTCTATCGAGTTAGAACAATCTTTCAGCGAGTTAGGTATTTCTGGCGAGTTAGGGTTGATTTTTTTTGGCGAGTTAGCTTCAACTTATCGAGTTAAGTGTTCCTGCTTGGCGAGTTAGCCAGTTAGCGACTTAGCTAATGCACCTTATCGTTTATCGAGTAAGGATATCATTTGAGCTTACCTAAATGAAACTCTGCCAAATTTTTCTGAGCTTATCGAGTTACAAAAGATCTTACCGAGTTTGATAGATCTTACCGAGTTTGAAGAAGGAGAAAGTTGCAAGTTAGGGAATGGTTATCGAGTTAGGAGCTTATCGAGTTTGAAGGTTACCGAGTTTGGGAAGGTTACCGAGTTTGGGAAGGTTACCGAGTTAGGAGCTTATCTAGTTTGAAGGTTACCGAGTTAGGAGCTTTATAGAGTTACATGGTTTATCGAGTTTTTTGGCGGGAAAATTTGAGTAAAATTTATTTTTGAGAGGAGACTAAACGTTCAATTTTTACGCGAAATTCAAATTTTGGTATAACGTTGAAAATTTTGGCCCGAAATTCATATTTTTAGGCCAAAATTCAAATTTTTTCGGTGAAATTGGCCGTAAAAATTTTTAATACTCAAATTTTTCTGGTAACCTTAGCATTGTATTTCTTAGTGATTTCCAAATTATGAGGGAGAAAATTTTCCAATTCTAATTTTGGAGGGAAAATCTGAAATCACTACGAATCCACCAGATTGAATTTCATGCTTCACCAAAAACAGACCACGAATTGCTTAAAAGATCCTGATCAAGATTCACCAAAGATCAATGGCTAAATTTTGAACGTTATCAAAAGGTGACTACGGGGATGATTTGTTTATTACTTAATTGAGCTTGAAGTGACATTTCACGGGTGCGTATACTTAGTATCTCAAGGTCTAGGGGTTGGTTGGATGAAGACTTTTGAAGATCCTTGTTTGAGCATTCATGGGATAATGATTAAGACTTGGACATCTAGCTATGTGTGAGATCTATAAACGCATAAGTTGGTTCTTAATGCTCACAATAGCTATCACTTTAAGGAGTTACGTTGTAGTGCTCAGTGTCACAAAAGGTTGTGGATTGTTCAAGAGACGGATATACAATAAAGGATGGATGGTTGGGTATATGCCACTACCTATATTGTAAAGAGTAACGTTGTTGTGCTCATATAGGTTCTTAATCAGGATAGTACAAGCGTAAGTCACAAGTCTGGGGAATTTTACTTCACACTCAAGTTTATCATATCGGGTTGTCTCCACACGTGGTCACTTACTATTAGCCAATGGAAGTGAAAAGAGGTTAATCTGAGATGAATTGTAGAGAGAATAGTTATTGCCATTTCACTCATGGGGTATTGATTTGTATGTTGCTTCCAGTTGGTATGTTTATGTACACATATTTATGATGATTCCGAGAGATCGTCATCATCCAGGAGGGAGAAATGTGTACATCGGGGCTTTTATTGAAGAACTGAAAGCATTCTAAGTGAGTTGAAGATGAGAATATGATGCTCCCCAAACAAACCTGTGAAGAAGTTACATATTATCAGTCTAAGATTCATTTTCCGCTGTGCATGAGACTGAAGATTATTTGGGCAGAATTCAAAGATACTTCTTCAACAAGCATCAAGGTTATATCAAACGGGTTGTCTATTTGGGAGGGAGCATGTAAAAGAAAATGGATTACTAATTGGGAGGGAGTAATAACCCAATTAGATTAAGCAAGTGATTCGTCTACAAGTAAAGAAAGATTGCTGGGGATATTTATGAAGAAAAGAGCTATGAAGTCTTCCTCAGCATTGTTGCGCTTACTTTGATTGTTTTATTTTACTTGTTAGGAATCATTGTAACCAATTCACGTATATCTCCAGCTGGAGGGAGATTGTTAGAAATGAAGCTGAGCGATATTTACGTGAATTGGAGTAGAAAACTAGAATGCATAAAGTGCAGGGACTACTAATGTAATATTGTAAAAGTTGTCTTATGTAAGGACTATAAATACCCCTCAAGGCTTCACTTGAGAGGTGTGGGTGTGCAACATAATTTATCATAATAAAAACATCTTTGTTTCACCTCACCTTCTCTCTACTTTCTCTCTCTAGAATAATGGCATATTTTGATCAACCTCGTCCTCCAGAAGTTGATTCTTGGATTCTACAGATCCTATGGAGCAAGGTAGGGTGAAGCTGCCCAGATCGTCTACCTTTTTTGGTAGCCCTCGATGGGTCACCACTGAGCATTCTTCCCCCAGGGTCACAAGACCCTCGAGTTTCTTCCGGTTAGCAAGTAGTTTTTTAAAGTATGCGTTATACTTTGGCATGTGATAGCAAGCATCAAGGAGGGGTATGGTGACAACCGAGTCTTTTAGGTATGACAAGAATCTCTTGTTATCATTCTCAGTTTTCTGGTTCCTTAATCGGGATGGAAACGGGATTCTCACAGGTTGGTTAGGTAGGGTTGATGGGGAAGGGGTCGTCAAGGGAGGTTGGTCGGGGGTCTTGCCGCCTACATCCTCCTCCTCCTCGCCAGGTTTGTTTGGATCGGGAACAATGGGGGACAAGCTTGGGTAAGGTGGGTCCTTGGTTGTTGTTCCAGCTCGAGTGGTTATCGCGAGCATGGGGTCTTTTTTGCTTACTGATGGCATTTCAAGATTATCTAGGGCAGAGTTAAGCTTGCTGAAAAATTCTCCAATGTTATCCTGCTGCACGTCGAAAAGCTCATTAAGACCTTTCATTTGCAAGCCTTTTTCTTGAGTGAAGTGACCAAGGTCATCTTCAAAAGTGCTCCTGATTTCGAATTCAGGGCCTTCCTCTCCTTCTTTTCTCTTTACCAGATTTCCCCAGAGGGTGTAATCGTCATTTTGGTAAAAAGGGAAAAGGGAGGGATCAGCATAAATGTCCCCTCCTGACAAGTATGCATGTTCAGGTGTGGCTGCTCCTCCGCATTCTTCTACCTCATGCGGGCCCCCACAGTAATCGCATATTAAGTAAGGATTCGACAGTTTTTTAGGTAACTGCGATCCAGCTAGGTATTCCACTCTTTTGTGAATTTTTCTCAACCGATCTGAAGTGATTTCAGAAATGCTGACAGTCGACTCAGGTTCATCCCAAGTGTCATCCTGGTCTTGAGCATATTCTTCAATCCTATCCCATCCTTCTTCGGCACTAAGATTGGCCAATCTCCCTTTTCTAGATTGGTTAATTCCGTTTCGATCGTTAGAGGAGATATTATCGTAGAGGAGATATGATCGTTAGAGGAGATACTATCTCTAAACGCTGAGGTTTTTCCAGGTGGAAAGAACTTCTCATAGAACTTGGATATGAGTTGTTCCCATGTAAAAATAGATTCAGAAGGGAGTTTATCATAACATTCTTGGGCTTTTTCATATAGGGGGAAAGGAAAGAATCGCAATCGGGACGTGTCTCTAGTAGCCCCATCCGTATGGAGGGTGTCTACTATTTTCAAGAAGTCTTTAATGTGTTGGATTGGATCTTCCTCATCTAATCCATAAAACTTACACACACTTTGGACAAGCCAAACATCGTTTGCATGCAAGACCTCGTTGGTGTGTTCGTTTGGGTAGACAATGGCGTTTGAGAAGCCACGAGGGGTTGGGGAGGAATAGTCCTTAAGGCGATTAGGAATGGGAGTTGCGGGGGTACTCATCTCGTCGTTGGGTTGGGAGCTAGGGATTGTAACATGATTTTCTGAATTTTCTTCAGAAAGGGGTGCATCAAAATCGATGGCAACGCTAGATGGTTCAGAAGCTGAGTGATATTGTCTCAGTCTATGCATTTCTCTTTCGGGTTCCGCATAAGGCAAGACAAGGTTTCTAGTGGAACTACGACTCCTAGTGATCCTAAGGTTAAAGGATTCGTCGTTTGCCATGATGGCAGGTGGTGAAGAGTTACGAACAAAAACACAAAGAATTAAGATAGACTAAAGAAAACCTAAAAATAAAAATAAAATCTAACTAGAAAGGAATCTAGCAAGTAGACCTAATAAAAAGAGATTCTAACCTAGACAATAACTATTCCCCGGGTTGCGGCGCCAAAAACTTGATACGTGGGAATCGCACCAGGCTTTACTTCTCAAGGGATCTTGAGAAGCTTACAACCCCCACCAGGCAGTGTACCTGATCGTTGTAGTATAGTATAGCGACAAGTACCGGGGGATTGATCGTTCAGCTAGGAATATTGTCGCTAGGATTAGAAAACCTAAATACTAGTTCTAAAGGTGAGGGATGATTATTTTTGTATTTTTATATTTTTTAGAAAGCAAGTAAAAATCTCGGGTTTGAAGGATTTGGGCAGAATTAGTTGCTAGTCAACTAACCCAATACTAAAGATGCAATCAAAATAAAATATAAGAAATGAAAATAAACTAAATTATACTAAGGTTGTGAGCAATAAGTGGAGAAAATGTGTTTACTTAGATTTCACTACTCCCTAGATATCTTTTACACATTAATTACTTGTTATAGTTGCGTGGATGACGGATTATATTCCTTAATACCATTCATGGGGTGTCGCACTTAATTCCCCAATCCTATGAGTGCCTACTTCACTCCTATGTCGAGCCGGCTAAGAAGCTCCTAACATGGGATCATTAGAATTTACTCATGCATTAAATACAACCAATACACTACAAGAAAAGTGGCTTTTTAGGACCCCCATAAGCGTCCTAAAATGGTACTTTTTAGGACCTTTCATTTAATAGGACCAAGGATGAAAGCGTTTCATGTAAGGCGGTTGTAATAGGTCCAAAGCATCCTAATATCTAAATACCCTTATGAAACCAATTTTATGGTCGTATTATATGTCTATGAACAACCCAAATAGCGTCCTAATAAAACCATATTAGGACACTTTTACATTGTTTTCACATGTGATTACCTACTTTTAATCTTTTGAGACACATAAAAACGTCCTTAAAAGTATTGTTAGGATGCTTATATGTAACATCATAGCTTTTAGCAACCAAGAAAAGGGTCCTAATATCTCAAAGAAGATTATGAAACCAATTTTTTGGTTGTATAAAATGTCTATTAACAACCTAAATAACGTCCTAATAACAACATATTAGGAAACTTTTACAATGTTAAGCGTCCTTAAAAGTTAATTGTTAGGACGGTTAATAAGTTTAATAGGACAATTTCAAAGTCCTGACAAGTCATATGATAGGACGCTATTTTCAGCATACACACTCTATTATTATGATATGAATAAAACATCAACTAATTATTAAATGAATAAAACGAAATTGTATTTCAAATAAGCAATTGTCATAACAAAAGCACTAAACATAAATAAGGTAGACACTATCCAACATAAAGTCTTGTAACATTAAACAATAAATTAAAGCAACAAGAAGCTTAGTCCGGGGTCATGATGCATCCTTTCTCAATCCTCACGGACCACCTACAAATAAACACTCATGTATAAGCATTAAGCTCCATGTTAGTAAAATGTGAAACATTGACTAAACTTTGTCAAAGAAATAGATTTTTGATGATGTTTTTATCTGATCTAACAAAATTTGCTTATTCATCACATGTTAGAAACAAATTAATAATGTACGTACAAGGCAAAACACAAATATTATTTCATGATTGAATAGCTTCAGATCAATATTAATGATAAATGTAATTAGTACCTTGTCCTGGAGTTTCTTTGATCATGTCATTTGTAACGTTCATATGTGAGACTCTTTCACCTTTGTTTGTTGTTCCTTTGTTTGTAGTAGGAAAGCTTCGAAGGCGTTTGCAGCAGGAGATCATTCTCATCCTCAATGGGAAGATATGAATTGCCTATTGGGGTTATTGTCTTTAAAAGATAAAGTGTTAGTGGTAAAGACTTGTTACTAGACAACATAAATGAACTTGACGAGAGAATTCGGAACTTAGATATAGACAAGTTTGAAACAACCTGTAATAGTACTGCAAATCCATTTGATCCAAGCAATTCATTTACTGTCAAGATATGTTTAGGCGAAGTCGGATAAATGAATAATAATCGAATCCTATGATCCACACAAGGTATTGTTGAGGACGTATATAAAGAAAGAGCTTAGGGAACATGTAGACTTACAAAATATACACCAACTGCAGTAACGAGCCCACTTAGTAGAACTGCAAATCCATTTGATCCAAGTAATTCATTTATTGTCAAGATCAAAATTTAAAACATTACAATCATGAACCAGATAGTCAAATGAGTTTGGATGCATTAAGGGTAAAAGAGGGTTACTTGAAAGAATGATGAACGTGACAGCAAATGAAATGGATTGGGCATGCGCAGATGGCATTCCTGGACCTGAACACACTTCAGGATCGGGTCGCTCCTGGTTTATAAGTTACTTCAGTGTGAACGATAATAGAACATTCAAAATGGATCCCAGAACAGCCCAAAGTGCTAAATCATCTTGTCTTAGTAGAATCACAACACCATAGCTTAAATGTATCTGAGACTAGGCTACATCCGCAGCTTCAGCGCGAGCTTTGAGCTCCATCATGTTACGGTAATCACGCTCTACTAAATCAATTCTGGTTCTCTATCCCCCCACCCTCTGTTATTGTTTGAATCAAACTACTTTTAGTTCTATCCCCCCACCCTCTGGTTCACATCACACAAATCATATTGAAAAAGGTTACTATTTATTTGAAAAAACGAAACCTGATGTGTGGGAGAGCTAATAAATGCTAAACATCGGAGTTGGTGAGGTCATTACCATCTTTGGAATTTTCTGTGAATTCTTTGCAAGATTGCTTTCCTAGCCGATATTTCTACAACAATATACACAACATGAGAAAAAAATTGAGAGATTTTCTTGAAAACAGACTTTAATGCATGTACCTACGAATGTTTGAATGTGCCTTTTAAAAGTAATGATTTGAAAAGTGACAACTGCACACCACATTTATCATAGTTACGGATTCTGTGGTTCTGATAATTTATCCACATGACCACTTTCAAGTGCACGCCCAAACATGTCAATGGTGATTGGAAGATCGTTAAATTAACTAACCTAAAGATGTGACTTCAAATGATAAAGGGTAAGGCCTTTTACGCCCATAGTCCTTATAATTGTCTGAGGCGTTGCTTCTGCAAAAGTGTAAGACATATGATATTTCGAATTACTCGTTGCATTGACTACGTAAAATTTACATGTTTATCTGATATACTTCAAGAGCTACAAAAATTCTTTATACCGCCATACTGAACAGAGAACAAATTACTAACTCAAGATCCTAGAGAATTCCTGCTGATAATTTACTTAGGGCCGGGTTCTATCAATATATGTAACATAACGGCAACGGCATCATTAAAAGAAAAGTAACAAAACAGTCAATTCATCACACAAGGAAGATATACACTAAGAGTCCGACAAAAATAGCATTAACAAAATAGTATGCGTCAAATTGATTAGTTATACATAATGCAATGACCTCTGTTACTAGTACTATTTGTACAGTCAAATATCAACGAGAAGCGCTGTACGAGCATATTATGTGAAATATCATTTTTTGGAAGCTTATTTGTGATGGATGTCGAACACATTTGGCTACTACTTAGACCTTCCCATAAATTAAGTGGCGCACGTATACTTTTGTTAAAAGGTGAAAGTATCAGCAAAGCAAACATGCTAAAACAGTAAGCAACTATATTAACACACATAATACTAGTAATACGCATATGTCATATTAGGAATTAACATGATAAAACACATTTAGTAGGGAAAAATAATACTATAACAATATTGAAGATGAAGCTGGTTCTAATGTCATATAAAGCTACCAAAATGTGTTGCAAGGGTATGGCAGCGAGCATTTTGAAGCAACATTCATGAAGCCAAAAAAATTCTAACGGTATGAATTAGAAAGAAAAAGAGCAGATTACTACCATGCGCGTGGTCCCAGCAACAGCAGCACCAGCAACAGCAACAGCAGCACCGACGGCGAAGAACAGCGGCGACGGCAGCAGTGGTCGTTAGGCGGCGGACAACGGCAGCGAACAGCGGTACCAAATTAAATCTTAAACACAAACAAACGAAATTAAACATAAACATAAACAAAATCTCAAACATAAACAAAAATAAGACACTATTATCTTGATCTCATATATTCAGAAAACGAGAGGCAAGCATTAGTTAACACAACTACTTGATGTTGATTATCACAATGGAGACGGTCATGTGAGAACGGGTATCATTGATATTGTAGAAGGAGTGGCGGTAGTATTTTTATTAGAAGAATGATAAGGCTGACTTTTTTATGTTAGGGTTTCTTTTCAATTGAAAATCAAAATAGAGAAAAGTGAAGATGATAGTGAGATCTGAGGGGCAATTTGATTTTGGGAAAAATTTAGGCGGGCTTGTGAAAAGTTGAGATTTTGGGGAAAAATTAAGGCGGGTTTGTGAAAATTTAGGGCCTATAAAGGTTAATAAAACCATTGTACATAAGCGTCCTATAAAGGTTAACGTTATAATACCCACGTGTCAAAGGTCCTATTAAATTGCTATAATAAAACTTTTTGTGAATAAGCATTTTAACTAACTGATGTCTTATGACTCAAAACTCAAGTATCCTATTATGGTGTATTATAATACAACCATAATGAATAAACATCCTATAAAGGTAATTTATTAGGATCCATATTTTAAGTGTCCTATTAAGTTATATGATAATAGGACCCCAAATCATCGACCATCCTATTATATACCTTTTTAGGACATCGCCTAAGTTGCAAATATTTAAAAAGGACCCTAAACGCTCATATGTCCTATTAAACAGTTTTTTAGGACTACATTATCATACCGTCCCACACAAAGGGTCCTAAAAAGCCACTTTTCTTGTAGTGATAAAACCTAGTGCACGTCAGTTCATGTTTCCTAAGACGTTCAAGCATGTTAACAATTGGAGATCTGCCAGTTTTCTTAAGCCTAACATCGAAATCATTCATCCAATACAACCATAAACAAGTAATCAACACATAATTAACATCTAGGTTTCATTAGATCCAAGCAAACACAAGATAGATCTAGCCTAGCATGATGGAATTAAGACAAGAACAAGATATAGACAACCAACACATAGACATATTGATTGAATTAAAAGGATACATATCTCAATTACACATGAAAGGTATCAAGGGCTTAGAACCCTTGAAAAACCTGTAAAATTCGTACCAAGTTCGTACTTAGGGTTTTTCCAAAACTTCTCTCTTTTTAATGTGAAAATTAGAAAACTATATATAGGAAATAGGGTCTGACGGCGTCAAGACAAATCTTGTGACGCTGTCATCTCGCTGCCAAAATACTTGTCGGACTGCCTTGATCTACTTTTGACGCCGTCATGTGTTAGCATTTTCCAGGTCGTCATGCATTTTACTCTTGACACCCTACCTTGTGACGCCGTCAATTCTGTACTGGGTCGTCATGGAAATTACTCTTGACGCCGTCAAGATTTTCTTCTTGACGCCGTCACCTACTGTTCCCAGCAAGGAAAATTAAGACTTTGGCGTTTTCTTCACTTTTATGCTCCAAAAACGTCCGAATTGCTTCCTTTTCCAGATTTCTCTCCCAAAGTACCTAAAATCACAAAAGGAACAATTTAGGGCAATATTTGATCAAATAAATTTGAATACGGGCTTAAATGACCCCCTAAAAGTGGTTCATTTTTTGCCTCATCACCCACTTGTTTATAATTCTTTATTTACATAGAGAGGCATCCCAAACAATGTAAATAGAGGAATATAAAATTATGGTTCAGTGATTTACAATTTCTTTATTTAAATGAAAAGGCATCCCAATCCATTCAAATAATTACAAATCATCCTACATAAGAATTCCCAACACAATGTTCATACTTAGCCGGTGAGTTACAAGGTAGTGTATTATGAGATGATATTGGTGTTCCAAAAGTACGAAATGAATATTCATACTCATCTTCGGAGATGGAGAGTAAGATAATCGGGGGAAATTGACGTAGTGTTCAAAATAGTTGGTGAGTAGAGAGTTGTGAAACAAGCATGATTTTTGATGGGGAAATGATAGAATAATTACGTTGGAGGTTTGAATTATAACACATGATAGCATAAAGCAAGAGTTTTATTCATAAAACGTTGATTGATTACAAGATTGAAACTTATTACAAGTTTCTTCAAAATCTACTAACTCATACTTTCAGTTTAGTAATTACAAAGTTTTACAACTACTGCTAGCTATTACATGGATTCTATAGAGTTTACTAACTGAGTCTATTCAGTTTAGTAGTACCAAAGACAACTAGTATCATCACACTAGTCTATTGCAGGTTAGAAGGTCCGAGCAGCTCCGATTGATCGGCAACTTCTTGGTTTAGTGTGTCATAGAGGTACGAGTTGATGAAGTTTGAGAGGCTATAGTGTACATGCTGACTTTCTTGTTGGATCAATGGTGGTCGTGATATGATCCATAATGAGTGATCCAACTCATCACATGTAGGGATATAAAAGTGAAGTGATAGTGGTGGTGATAATGGTGCTAGTACATATTCGTATTCATCATCCTCCTCGGAGTCTGCCTCAACCCAATTTTGTTCAAAATAATTAGAAGTATTCGACGTAAAATTAGTTGGCATTAGTTCCTCCTCTTCTTCGTCGGTTAAATCTTTGAAAGGTTCTTCTTCGTCATCAGAAGTGAAGGCATTTACGAAGTTAAATTCGAACTCGAGTACGTGAGGGTGGTAAGACTTGGAAGTTATTAGGTAGAGTGGGCACATAATCGGGAGAAGTGGGTATGCACATGATTTCTATTAGAAGAATTACTATGTTAAAACAATTCAAATGTTTATGGGAAGTGCTCAAAATATGACAAGTGTGTATATATCAATATACTAATATGTTCATGTAGTATAAAATGCTTACGGGGAAATGCTCAATTATGTTAAGGGTACATATATCCATATGCTAACATGTTTGTGTAGTATAAAATGCTTAATAAGTCCATAATCATCTGGAGGATGGAAGACACGGAGAGCGAAAGGCTATAAAATGCTTTTGCTTGTAATTGTGGTTATAATTTAGGTCTCAATTAGACCCGTTTCTCTATAACCATGGCTCTGGTACCAATCTGTAACACCCCCAATTCATGATGCAGCGGAATTCAACTTGGGTGTTACTCAACGGCACAACAGTCATAATAATAGAAAACGATCTCTAACCGAGTCGCTTTAAAAAGAGTTATCATTCGAATTTATTCAAATATATCAGAGTTTACATTGTTAGGTCCGAAAAAGGTTCCATGTTTCAAAATACATCAATATAAAGTCTTTTGATGTTTTATCGAATGACAATAAAATTTATAGCCCTCTTGAATATTCGTGCCCTTCCGTGCCATCCTTGTTCATTATGAACCTGAAAATACATGCTAAAGTGTCAACACGAGGTTGGTGAGTTCATAGAGTTTAGTGACAAAATGTAATGTAAAACATTTGAATGATGATTTCCCAGCAAAGGCATCGTAAATCCACTCAGTTCCAAGCCCCGCCCATACAAGACTTGCAACCTGTGTGTTTACAACCCACTGCCAAATATGATCTGGTTTATCTGAACAAAAGTAATACTTGTATCTAGATTCAAAGATAAATGTAGCAATACTGATATATTAACAATTTTGACAATGATGCCATATAAATAATGATGACAATGAAGTGGAAGCCATAATACTACGTTTTTGAATACTAGTGCAATGGGAAGATAATGAAGTATGTAACATGTAAACACATAAAGCATTTGAGTAAACCACAAACATTGAGTAAGGCAATTGATGTTTAAGTAAACAAGTATCATGTTCAAGTAAAACAAGTATTGTATTTATGTAAAAACGAGCATGTATTCTCCCCAAAGAGTTGACAAAACAATTAAAAGAGTAGGGGCTATGACTCACCTTAAGTTATGTAGCAAGTAGTGAATATGATGGTCGAATAGCGAATGTTTCTACGAGCAACCTATAATAGGATGTTGCGACTTAGGATTGGAGTAAAGAATATGAAGAATTGCCTATATATATCTTGCATTTAGTCCATGATGTGGTACAAAGTATAGTGTAAGTCTTTGAAAAGAAATGGTTCATGAAACATGTATAGTTTATATATCGTTTACTACCGTTCGGGCCGACATAATTCAGAAGTCATGTAGTAAAGGTTCGAGGAGCCAGGACACTTTAATTCCAAAATCCATAACTCATCTCAACGGCTTACTTAATGAACTCCTCACATGAGGCTCCCTACTATTGTAGTATTTGATAAAATATATGTATATAAATTTTGATCCGAAAAGTTACATGTGCAATATTTGAATAAACTTAGGAAAGTTTACTTTTACATGAAGATTGTTATTAGAATGAGTTTCTTAATCTTGTATGACAATTACTTGTAAGATCTCATGGTCCTTTAGATGGAGTAGATCCAAATTGCATGTTTAAGTTATCGCTAACTATTTAGCTCATGTTTTCGCCTAGGTAAATTTATATGGTCATTTAGTCATGGCCTTGCCGTGACCTTTGGTCATTTTTCCATGGTCTTGAGACTCAACCTTGGCTTTAGCCATGGTTGTGGTCTTGAATTTAGGTCATTAGACCTCTTGGTCTTATTAAACCGTAACTGTTATTTAGTAACTTTGGTATATTAAATAACAGTTAAGAAACTGAAGAAAATCTCATTCGTTATGGCTTTTCTGGATACGTGCCCCAAATCTTTTGAAGAAAACATGATTCCGGGAAACTTTCGTGTTTTAACTTTTTCGTGAAACGGACCAGAAGGGCCTCTTTTTGCATATTTAATGTTCTGTCACAGAAGGTTTTTAGGCAGTTTTGCCGTAAAGTTTTAGTAACTTCAAATAGCCATAACTTTTTACTCATGTACTCATTTTAAGTGGTTCAAATTGCTATGGTTTCCTTGTTAAGTCCTCTACTACAATATGTAATTTTCCAATATCACAATTATACCATTTTGGTCTAATTTTACCATGGAAGTCACTAGTTTACTTGTTTAAATAACATAAGTTAACATTCATTTACAATAACTTGTTTTACCCATTTTTATACATCATGGACATAATCACAAGACAAAATATAGCATGAATGGAATATAAATAGCATGAAAATGATATTTAGCAAGAAAGCATGTTAGGGTTTGCTTACAACTTTGAGCTTTCAACAAAGAAAGGTAAGTAACATGTAAGGTAAGGACTTTGATTGATTATGCTTCACTTTACTTCACTTCAAGCAATCTTTCTACACTTGTATTCTTGAAAGAGAGATGATGAAGGTTGAGGTGACTTGAGTAGATTTAAACTCAAGAGAAATCACCAAAGTAATGAGAAAACTTGAGCAAGGATCATGTGAAACTTTACAAGAGCTTCAACAATGATTTAGGATTTTTAACATGAAAATCAAAGCATGGATCTATACCATTTGAAGGGTGGCCTGATTTTTAGAGTAAAAAGGAAGAGTAAATGAGTTGCTATATATATAGCAATTTGAGTAGGTTAGTAAAATTTGGATATTTTACTTACATGTGGTAGAAAAGAGTTACACAAGATGCATAAAAGGACTAATGGTTCATCACCAAGCCACCAAGGCTTGGTGAATCACCATAATTTCGTTCACCATGAATCACCTAGGTGACCCCTAGATGAGTTTTGTTATTATCTTGCTTTTACGAAGTCAGTTTTGTCCCGGTAATCGCTAACGTTAAATGATTAAGCCTCAAAACGTAAAATCGGGTATCGTAAAAATGTGGAACTTGGAAGAATGGTTAAACATGTCAATATACTTCATAATAGAATATAAAATGAGTGGTAAGTTCCATTGGGGTGCTAAAACCCTGCTAAAACTGGAAACACGGGTCTAAAACGCGTAATATGTAAAACGTACGAATATTGTGTAAAATTGAGAAAAGTAAAATGTTACTTTTCTAATATGATAATAATGATATAAAATGACTTATAATGTCTAGACTAGGCTCAGTCTAGTGTCGGTTGGTATTTAATGTCTTTCAGACATAAAACCGTAAGCCTAAAAATCAAGGAATGATTTATAAAATCAAGGAATGATTTGTGGTCAATGGAGGAGGGAAAAATATGTTGACTTATTCCAAAAATGTGAAAACTCAAATTGTCTTAGAAAAGCGGTGCAGGTATAGGCTAAGGTTACGGTTAAGTAAAAGTGCTTAAAAACAAAAATTCCTGTTTCTCACAGCCGAGGTTTATTTGGTCACATTTTTCTCAGTCATGATTAATTCTCAAATAAATCATGAGTGTATCAAACATTTTTCTGATGCGGGGAAAATTAACGCGATCAAGTTTCTTTGTGCGTAGGATTTTTGAATGACGTTTTACCCTAAGAAGTGTAGTTCCTCAATAACTTTCGCGAAAATGATCTGATGAATGTCAAACTTTTATTTTGCCATGGAAATGATTTATCATATAAGAATATGAAATAAAAATCAAATTTCGAAAAAGTGAATAGTAAAAGTGAATAGTGAAATTTTCGGGAATAGAAATTAACCTGAAAAAGCGAATTGTTACAAAGATGAGCAATATAGGGGGAAATTAACACCTAAAGTACGAGTACGGTTTGATGTTGTCATTGATGTATTCGAACCTTCTCGCACCAATGATCCTTGCCACTTTCTTCATTACCAGTTATACTTTGATCTTCTTTAACATGATCGTCCTTGGTTGCATTGTTAGGGAAATGGTCGTCATTGTGAACTCGATTAACTTCATCCCAAATTTCAATTTTCCGATCCCTATCAACTCCACCATAGACAATTTGTACCCATTCGTCGAAAGATATCGTCCCTCTCCATTTTAAATTCTTTCTAAATTAATCGAGAGTTGAATCCCATCAATGTCTATTTCCACGCAGCCTTTCTTCATCACAGCATACTTTGTGACACCATATGTAAATTCATTTCGTATTCTCTTGTCTTATTACTTGATGTGCTTGTTATCTTCATATCTGTTCACTGAGCTTTTTATGCTCAACCACTTTCTTGCATTGCGGCATGTACTTGAGCTAGGAGCGGGGTTTAGCTTTGGGGATGAGAGTGTGTGGACCTACCCTAGAGTTCCTTTGAATGATGTACTTTGGGTTATTATCGTATTTTCCTTATTTTGGAATTCAATTGTAATCTTGTACTCGTTGTATTGTTAAAGTATTAAGCTTGTGTTTTGCTCTGTTGGACAATATTTATTGTGATATCTTTACCCTTGACGGGTTGTGGGTATTACAATTTATGGTATCAGAGAACAGGCAGACGACTTATAATACGTAACCAGGACTTGTGATTTTTGGACCATTAGGTTTCCACTATAAGAACATTGGTGAACACTTTGAAAATTTGGCTTAGGATTTTTCCCTGTGCGAACTTAAGTTTAAACCTGTGAGGATTGGGTAGATATTAGGTTTCCTTTGGCGTACTTCCCCCTTTCGTGTTTGTCCTTGACTTCCTTATTCTGACCATTTGAAAACCGTTTAGGTGGTTAAATCTCGTCGCTCTATACCACCTGACGAAAACACAAAGAAAATGGTGACTCATGCCATTAAGGATACCTCAAGACAGATCCAGCACGTAAGAAGGAGTAAGGGGACTACTGTTGAGGCTACGGGCTGCCAGAATATGGAAGACAAGGAGAAAGAGATGTACGGAACTAAAGCAAATGATAACAATGGTATTAATACCAAGTATTACGGAAAGTGCCAAAAGTCTGTAGAAGAAGAAGAGAGAGACTGCAAAAGTAGTTTTGCTAGCCGCCTTTCGCCGCAACATGAGAATAACAAGAATGGTTGGATTAGTGAAAGGGAGGAAGAGAAAGAAGAGAATGATGTAGACTCCGATCTAGAGTCTACGGCGACAAGCTGTTATAATCCAAATTGAACGAAGGGAATTTGTGATCATGAATTAGTTTCTTTTACTCTTCTGTTTAGTCTATACTAGACTTCGAATTTCATTTCCATCTCCAAGTACTCTGATAATATTGAAGTTTTGAATTATGTTTCCCCTCTGTGAGTTTTGTTATCACAATCCTGTTTGCGTTCATCAGCTAATTGTAATGGGAATTTTGATGATTTTGGAAGTATTGGTACGATGGTTTTGCACGCTAAATTGATTGACCTGATAGATTCCATTCCTTCTGGATAATTCTCATCTTTCTATTTGACTCCATTGTCGATGTTAGCAACTAGTATCCCACGCGTATGACTTTGACAACAATACAATGTTCGTATTCACAATCAGGCACATTTCGGTTAAGAAGCTGAACTAAATCCCAACCTTTTCGAATGTTTAACTTATCTGCGTAAAGACTCTTGATAAACCTTACACTTGATCCTAATTCGTGAATTATCCATCTGGTTTGGCAAATGTAGTTGTTCTACAATTCCGTTTACCTTTGATATGATTTTGACCTACCTTTGAAAATCCGTTTCTGATGGCTTCATTTGAAAGACTGAAGAAACAAATGAAAAAAATTCTAAGAAATAACTTTACTAACCGAGAGTAAGCCCGTGAAGTATATCAATTTTATTGGTAAAGAAGAGGAGAGACGACGTGGGGTAAACGTGAAGGTTCCTTGAGATGATTTTGAAGCCATTTTTGTATTCGTAATAATAAGTTAACGATTCCAATTGTATTGGCTATCACGTCAACTATTTTCGTGTATATGGTGAGATTATTTTTTCGTGAATATTTGGAAGAATTGTTATATTATGACATTCTGGTATGTTCTGAAATGGAGTTATGAGTTAAGGTTATTTTTGGAATCGCCTTCCGTATTCGTAACGGCTACTATGACGGTTAGTGACGCTAATAGTATTAGCTAAAGATCTAACCATTTTGTGAATCTGATAAATAGCGTTTTCTCGTGAGTACCTGGACAAACAGTCATTGTATGATGTAATAGTACATTCGGAGACGAGAAAGGACATGGAAACAATTTTTTACCTTGTTAGAAACTTTGCGACCATTTGTGCATTTTCGGAGATTGACATTTGTTGGCCAACGGTGTTCTTAGATTAGAATATCTCTTTAAATTCTGCAAGATCTGAAACTATCACCAAGTTATCAAGACCGACAATAAATTTAAAAAGCTAGTCTTTTGAATCTTACAGAAGAATTTGGGAAGATGCTTACAAATTTGCATTACCATTGATGAATTTCTTGAACAAAAGGAAACGACTTAGTTGATTAAGAACGGAGTTTTGGGAAAAGCCAAAATAGAAATTAACTTCCATATTTGTAGGAAGAACAAATTTTAGGACATTTCATGAAGAAACTTGGTTATACTCTTTTAAAAGCATAGAAGATTTTGCGTATGCATCAAGACAACTAGACACGTATGAGAAGATTAACTTCACTGCCTGACCTGGAATTGACAACAACAGTGGCTACCATGATGAGTGAAGACATTCCTTACAAGGCAGAAGTGTTGGTGATGCAGGGAACAAGAAGCTAGTCAAGGTGACGAACGTGGAGCTGATGAAGACATGCAGTCTCACTTACCTATTCATCTTGGTTGTACTAAGATGAATTAAGAGCGGAAGCAGACTGGATGAGGAAGGGATTTAAAGATCGTGTTAGGAATTCACATTACTCCATTGCATTCCAAGAAGAACTGCAGAAGGCTTGATGAATCATACTCAAGTTCACAGTTTTGTTTCACTCCCAGATTGATAGCCAAAAGAAGACAAATTACTTGGACTTGAAGATATTTGATGTTTTGAATGAGTGGTTTTTAGAACAAACCATTTTGTTGTTTGGATGAGATGATTCTGTGAAGGATGAAGTTAATGTTGACTAATGCTCACTCTCGTTAATTTCTTGAGTTTCGTTATCTGGTAATGTGATCCTCGGATGATTTAGGTTCTCAAATATCATCACTATTCCTTGTTCATTCTGTGTATGTTTGATAATGGTCTTGCTTCGGAAATCTTGGCAAATTTTTGGAAAATTGATGCTTTTGAGACGACGTACCTTAATTGTTGATATGTTAGATTTATGTTGCTCTTGCGAGTAGTTTTCCTTTAGTTATTCATTGAGACTTCCACTATTATGTTATTGAATGTTCCTCTTGGTTATGACGCTTGATTTCGGTTGACATCTGTGATGATAGAAGTAATAGGTGAACTAAGATTGGCTTGTTTGTTTACGACTCGTAATAAATTATGGCCATTATGAGGGCATATTTATATGATGCTAGTATTATGACACCTGGCCAACGTGATAAAACTTACACCATATAACGTGCGCTTATTGTGGCCATAGTATATCTTGGGGAGTATCTAAGAAGTTTAGAATTTGATCTCCGCTGGACTTTCTGCGATTTGTGAGACTTTAGGTTCATTCTACCTATGCGGTTACTCTGAATTGGTTCGTTAGATATTTGGATAAATTTGAACTCTCGATTTTGCATTCTGTTGACCTTGATACATCTGACACCAACCTCAAGCTCTTGTAGAGATCCCTATTGTTTGATATAGTTGACTTGATTTGAAATTTTGTTCGTATCCCATATGAGCTTTTCATAAGATACAATTATCATCCTCAACATATGGTGTCATGCCCTTGTGGTCAGATTCAACTAGATATGTCACTTCCGAAAAAAAAAAAAAAAAAAAAAAAAAAAAAAGAAAAAAAAAACCAAACCCATTCTTGATAGACAAGAGAGAGTCATGAGAAATAAGTTAATCGTTTTGTTAAAGTTCCTTGGAAGAACCATCCACCACGTGAGGCAACCCGGGAGACCGAGGAGTCTTTGCGACCAGCTACCCTTATTTTCTGTTGTAATCTGGTAGGCGTTCGTTTTGTTTCGCTGCCTTATTCCCTCTTTCATTTTTGCGGACGAAAATTCTTTTTGAGGGGGGAATAGTTGTAAAACCCACATTTTCACAACGTGATTAAATGACTAAAATACCCTCTAATTTGAAATTTTTGAAGAATTAAGTACGTTTACCAAACAAGCCCCGAAATCAAAAACGGTTATCGTAGAATCACAAACGTGAACTTGTAACTTCAAATAAGTCACAATTGAGCAACTACAACATTATGAGAACTAAAGAATATGGAATTTGGACTAAGAAACGAATATTGCATATTACGTGACCTAACGGGTCCAAAAACGTTTAAAAATTGTACACAACCAATAAAATTAATTATGCAACATATCCTAAGTATTATTTGAAATTAAGTTTCAAATTTTTTGACCTCCTCCCTTATTTGGCCGATTCGAGGGGATCACCTAAAATTTGCTAATCCCATTTAATTGCTCATTAAAAAGATTATCTCCATCCAAAATTACGTAAACCTAATTTTTTAAAATTCTTCTCTTCTTCCCTCCATTTTATACGCCACCCATACACATCACATCACAAAAATATTGCTTCTTGATCCTTGGAAATTAATTGTACATGCTGGTGGAAGAATTTGGTGCACATTGGAGATTATTTAGAGGCTTTTGGAGGCATTCTTTTGTGTTTTCTTGCCCTATTCGAACCAATTAACACCCATAGAAGGGTTTGGTATTTTTTTTACATCTTTGATTATTTCCTTGTTTTCCTTTTCTCATGAATAACATTATATGCAAGAATAAAAAAGCTACGAATTGATATACATAAAATATGCAAATTGACCTATATATAATTTTGTGAGAAAATTGATAAACCTTGATTAACTTGATGATATGATGATTAAAACATTCTTGTGGTAACATTTGTAACACTCTAATACGTTTGTTTGATTTGAAACCGGATTTCTCTTGTTATTCAAATTATGGCCGATTCATGTAAGGGTCCCTAGATGATTTTTGATGTTGAATTTGATGATATTATATGTTATGGGTGTTTAATTTCATATTTGGATGGATTTGGTATATTATGTGATTGATTTGGTTGGTTAAAATTAATGAAAATGGTTTACACATATACATTGGATCGAATTTAATTTCATGATATGAGTTCTTGATGATTTTTGATATTTGATGATGATAATGTGATTATGGTGATGATATGATGATGATTATGTGATTAGTTTGTTAATTGTTGAATTAAAATGGTTTAGGTTTGTTCATGGTTCGAATTATTTAATTATGAATTAGGGTTTATATTGATTTTTATGATTAAATTAATGAAGATAATGATTGGTGTAATGATTGGATGTTTGTTAGGGGTTTTGGTTAATTCTTGAAAATTGTTTTATGAGTTTAATCCTAGTTTTGTTAATTTGAAAACTTGAGGGACCATTAGTGTAAATACATATATTTTGAACTAAAATCAATATAGAGGGACTAATATTGTCTTTTGGTGATATTTGGTGGAATTTTTTGGTTATTTGGTTAATTATGTGGTTTATGTGTTAAGTTGATAATTAAAAGGGTTAAATTTTAAATATTACTACTAGAGGGACTAAAAATGTAAATGTGGATGTGATGGGCATATTTCGACCAAAAATGACTACAGGGGATGCTTTTGTCAATTTTGTATAGTTGTGGTGCTTATGTGTTAATTATATTAGTTAATGGTTTAATTATGGTAAATTGCGTAATTAAAGGATTTAAAATGGAAACTTTGTAAACTTAAGGGTGTGAAGTGTAAAATGTGATCATTTGTGACCTTAACTTGTGATATTAACACTTTAAACACTAAAACATATTCGGAGATCATAAGGAACCCTAATTTCACAAAATCTTTACAAAATGAAATCTGTAACACGTAAGGCTATGAAACTTGATATGGTGATAAAACTAACTTATAAGAATAGATTAACATTAGGAAACTTGTTATTATGGAAACCTACTATTCTTGGAAAGTACTATTTATGAAAACCTTCTAAAATTGGAAACTCTTCAAATAAGGGAAGTTACCTAAAATAGAAAGATGCTAAACATGGAAAATTTCTAAAAATGGAAAGATAACTAAAAGAGGTAACCCGAGTAATTCGGACTCGTCTTGATTCATATCCATTCTCTTCTAGGTTCGGTGAAGTGGGAGTGACCCATTCTCTCTTTGATTTGTGACCTTGCTTTTGCATTTGGACTAAGGTAAAGATATTCCGTAGTCATTCAGCATGAGTACAACTACCTCTCTCTCATGACTTTTCTATCTCTCCTTTATATTACTTGATTGACCCCTTTGATATTGATCCTTTATATTGACTCTTGATTGGCCCTTTAATCTTGACGCTTGACATTGAACCTTGACTTTGAACCCTTGATTATGACTTGACACTTTTACTTGATATTGAACCTTGACTACTTGACCCTTCAGTATTTTACCCAGGTGCTACTTGTTGTGGAGTAGCCACAACCATAGCATTGATGCACCAATGTTATGTACTCTAGTAGGGCTAGAGAGATGTCCCCCATCATCCCTGATTATTGTTATCGACTACTACTATGATTATCATTGGCCTGCATGGGCATATGGATGCATCCTAGATTTGTATTGACTTGATACTTGCTTGGGCTACGACCATTATGATTATGACTTGGACTACATTATATATTTACTTGGTGGCTGGGCTTGCGTGTATTGCAACCCCTCACATCTTGGGAGCTAGCTACTCTAACTTGGGCTACTTGACTTGTTTACTTGAATACTTGCTTAGCCTGGGGGTTAAATACTGAAAGCCTTGAAACTTGTTAATCCTTGATATTACACTTGACGAACCTTGAAACTTGCTAATCCTTGATAGTACACTTGACGATCCTTGATACTCAACCTTGATAACTTGTCATACTTAACCTTGATAATCCTTGATATACCTTGTGACACCATATGTAAATTCATTTCGTATTATCTTGTCTTATTACTTGATGTGCTTGTTATCTTCATATCTGTTCACTGAGCTTTGTATGCTCAGCCGCTTTCTTTCCATACGGCAGGTACTTGAGCTAGGAGCATGGTTTAGCTTTGGGGATGAGAGTTTGTGGACCTACCCTAGAGTTCCTTTAATTGATGGACCTTGTGTTATTATCGTATTTTCCTTATTTTGGAATTCAATTGTAATCTTGTACTCATTTTATTGTTAAAGTATTAAGCTTGTGTTTTGCTCTATTCGACACTATTTATTGTGATATCTTTAGCCTTGACGGGTTGGGATGTTACACATTTTCTAGCCAAAAAAGGTTGTAAAGTGAATACCATAGGATTTGTCTTGACACTCACCGCCTGTGTATTTGCAGCAGATTTTCCTTCACTTTTACCTCCACTGCGTATAGCATATCTTGCAAATTTTTCAGCAACAGTACCATAATCAGTTCCAATACCTTGATCTTCGGTAATAGGGGTTCCTCTGTGCTTCCTTGATTTAGGACTCACGGTCGCAATAACTAATGTTTTCAATTCAGAAGCAACTTTTCCAAATTTTTTAACATTAGCAGATTTCATTTTGTCTAGTTTTTCTCAACAGCAGGTGAACCCGCCACCTCAGGTTCGTCATTTACCACTTGGCATAACAGATTTAGTCCTGGTGTTCCTAGTCGGATGGTTCAGACGGTTCACAAATTCTTCAGGATGGATAACCAATTTGCTATTCTTAGAGGGCAGGACAGATTTTCTTTCATTTACATTTTTCCCACCCGCCTTCTTTACAGGCTCTTCAGGCTTTTGAACCATCTAAAACTCAATTGGAACCACAACTTTCTTCTCATCTCTTCTTTTACCTTCATTTCCAGAGTTCACTGTAAACTGAGCTTTCACCCTTGTAGCTCTACCACTAATAATCACTTCTCCTTTCTCACCTTGATCTTCATCCATATTCTCTACCCTCGGAGTTTATTAATCAACTGAAGACAGTAACAAATGACCTTGATAAATATGGTTGTATCAACATAAATAACATAATATAATACCTTCTGTATCAACATAAATAACATAATATACTACCTTCTCAAGATAAGAGCACATGTATGAATCCAAGCTGCAAAAATAAGAACAAACTGTTAGTTATATAGACATGTTATATGGTGAATGCACATAGTGAGGAATAATATACTATATTAGCAATCAAATGTGATAAATAACACATGATTATTCAACATGCAAACGATATAACTGATCACTGAGAATGGCTGGTGGATTTGTGATCAACATAAAAAAATTGTGCGATGTATATAACAGCATACTGAGAAGACGATTGTTTCTAGAGGATACGGGATTAGGGCCGAGGAAAAGTTAGGGATTTTGGTGATGAATGAATAAAAGTATGGATATTACATGTTATATTTATTAGGGAATGCAGTAGTGATGGATCTAAACACACACACACTTGTGTTAGAATGATACTTTGAATGATATTAACAAGTATATGGAATCTACTAGCTAATACTTAGAAGGTTTGTATATAAGTTTGATTGTAAGTTGTATATGAATGAACAAAGTTGTATGAACACAGAAAGTATAACCAAAGTCTTAGCTCCAATATTATTAATGATAATAATACGAGTGATCTAGAATATCACTAGGTTTTACAACTTGAAGCTCTAAGAAAAACGTATCTAAAACCATAACCTAGGATCTCCTTTTATAGCACAAGGAGTCCTCTTCTACAAGATACATATAATGCTAATAGAATAAGATATACACAAAAGCTATTCTATATTTATCTATACAAGTTTCCTAACAATTATCTTGTAGTAGTGGTAATGATATGTACTAGCAGTGGTAATGACTTACCACTGTTAGTGCATTCTTCAGCAGTAGGTATTTCCATGCTAGTCGTGGTAACTGTTAGTGTAATTCCCAACAATCCTCCCCTAAACTTATGATTCTTTATCAAATCAATAAGTTTCTTCAAATAGTCAACATCTGTGAGGATATTCCAAACACTTCATTTTCTCTTTTCTTAACTCCTTATCAGCTTTTACACTTTGATCATATATCCTTTGTAGCAGATCATCTACGATTTCATTTCTTTCCCAACATCTAGGCTTAACAGATATCATGACAGTCAGAACACATGCTCTCAATGAATATTCCTTCTCAGCCAGCATAAATACATCAACACCAGCTTGTGTAGATACATGATGTACAACACTTGAATCATAGAATTTCAACAAAGTATTCATATTATGAGCTTCAAATCTCCAATATCTGTCACTAGGATCAGGATCATATAATCTTCTAAAATGAACCCATAATTCTTTAGCTTTAACATCAACAAGTTCTTCTTTCTTGAACTGATCTCGGACTATCCTCCACAAAGTATCCAGGTCTTCTCTATCACAAGATTTAACAACATCTTTAAAATCTCTGCAAATACTTGTGATTCCACCAGTTCTGATAATCTTCCATGCAACTCCAAAATCATCAGAATAGACTTCCCAACCAACTACTGGATATTTTGATTGTAAAGGCTCTACATTCAGCACATCAGTTTCAATAATAACCATATTTGTAACTTGTTCCTCAGTTAACTTGTTATCACCTTCCTTTGTTTTAGATGACTTCTGAGTCTTTGATCTCTTAGCATCTTTGGATTCAAGACTTACACCTCATCTTTTAGATCTCATAGCTTCTAGTTCTGAATCCATAGGAATGAAATTGCTATCCTGTCTTTTAACCTTGTAGTAAATCCCTTCAATGTGACATCCATTTGAATTGAGCCATCTTCCAATTGCCAACATGACAGCAATAGGTCTTCATCTCAGCAATGATCTGTGCCTTTGTAGGTTTTCATGGCTTCTATTGACCCTTTCTTACTTTTCCAATTATATCATCAAGTGCCTGTTGATTCTTCATTTGAATGAAGTCATTCAATTGAGCAGATCTTTGTTCTTTAGTTAAAGTTGTATCTGCAATAAGTTCAACAGCCTTCTTTCTGATCACTGGTTCATTAGCAATCATGAAATCAATCTCTTCTTTAGTAGGAACATATGTAAACATTGGAGGTTTTTCTTTTAAAATTGTTGGTGGAACAGTGGAAATTGGTTCAGCATTAGTTACCAATTTGTCCAACCTTTTAGCCTCCATATAACTTGCAATGTCAACCTCATCTTGCCTTAATTTCTTTGCAGCTTCATCTTCTTCCATCTTTCTTGCAAGTTCAACATCATAATCTATTTGAGCTTGTTCTCTTTTAGAGACCTTCTTAGATTGCTCAGTAAGTACTTCAAAGACTTGAGCATTTCCTTTGTCTTGCTTTTTTTTCTTGCAAATTCTGTATCAGCTCTAATACCCCCAAAATATCGCAGCGGAAGACTGTGTCATAGGGGTGCTACTTCATAATACAAAGTACAAGGTATAGAAAACGAACTCTAAATGAGACGTTTTGAAAAGTGACCATTCGATTAATAAGTTTCGAGTTACAAACTTGAGTTCCATAATACAATACATAAGAGTTTTAAAACATATCGAATGGTAAAGATAAAAGCATAAGTCTTCAAAACATGTCAAGCGACTCTATGCTCCATGCAACAGCTATCACCTTATACACCTGAGACAAACATGCTAAAGTGTCAACACAATGGTTGGTGAGTTCATAGAGTTTGTCTTAAAATAGTTGAAAAGTCTTTAAAGAATATTCGCATAGCAAAGGCATCGAGAATCTACTCAGTTGCAAGTCCCGCCATAAGAGACTTGCAACCTGTGTGTTCACAACCCACTGCTAATATATATGGTATAATAAAGATATGTATAAGTTCATCAAAACAGTTTAGCAATTAGTCGTGAGTCTACACTTCATCTCCGAAGACCTCACGTTTATGATGTATCCAACATTCGCAAATGTTAGGATGTATCAAAGCCTCAATGGTCATCCAAAAACTTAATTTGGAGCCATCGGAAGTCTCAATGGTCATCCAGCAACTTAATCTGGAGCCACTGGAAGTCTCACAATTAAGTATAACGCAATCAGGTATATATGAAATCAAGTATAATGCGATCAAGTATAAGACAATCAAGTGTAACACAATCAAGTATAAAATAATCAAGTATAAATGTTTTGAGTATTTGTACAAGTAAGCAAGTAGTTGTGCATGTATCTCCCCAAAAGAGTTAAAACAAGTATGAAAAGAGTAGGGGCTATGACTCACCTTAAGCTTAAGTGATGTGAAATCAAAGTGGTAGTCGAATCGTGAAAGTCTCTAAGAGCAGCCTATAATAGAACGTTGCGACTTAGGTTTGGAGTAACGTCTAAGAATACGAAGAATTGCCTATATATGTCTTGCATAATGTTCATGATGTAGTACTTAGTATATAGCGTAAGTCTTTGAATATAAATGGTTTATGAAACATGTATAAGTTGTATATCTCTTACTACCGTTCGGGCCGACATAATTCAGAAGTCATGGAGTAAATGTTCGAGGAGCCAGGACACTTTAATTCGTAAATCCACAACTCATCTCGACGGCTTACATAATGAACTCCTCACATGAGGCTCCCTACTATTGTAGTATTTGATAACAAATGTATAAGTTTTGATCCGAAGAGTTACATGTCCAATATTTGAATAAACTTAGGAAAGTCTATTTGTACATGAAGATTGTTATTAGGGTAAGTTTATTATAACTTGTATCTCATGGTTCTTTAGGTGGAGTAGATCCAAATTGTTTGTTCAAGTTATCGTCAACTCCTTGTTTCATGTTTCCGCCTAAGTAAGTTTATATGGTCATTTAGTCATGGCTTCGCCATGACCTTGGTCATTTTTCCATGGTCTTGAGACTCAACCTTGGCTTTAGCCTTGGTTGTGGTCTTGGCTTTAGGTCATTAGACCTCTTGGTCTTAGTAAATCTTAACTATAATATAGTGACTTTGGTCTAAAATGGGCTGTTAAGAATTTGAAGAAGATTATCACTCGGAAAGCGTTTTCAGGGCTCGAGCTTCTTTGTTCCTGAACGAAAACGTCGTTCCGGACAACTTTCGTGTTTTAACTTTTTGATGAATCGGAGCAGAAGAGTGACTTTCAAAATGGCAGAATGCAAAAACAGTAGGTATAGGCAGTTTTGCCGTTTTGGTTTCGCTAACTTCAAATGGCCATAACTTTTGACTCGGGTACTCGTTTTGGGTGATTCAAATTGCTATGTTTTCCTTGTTAAGTCCTCTTTAACAGTAAGTAAGTGTCAAATATAAAAGTTATACTATTTTGGTCGTGGTTCTCCATAAAAATCACTAGTTTGCTTGTTTACTTGTCATAAGTTAACATATGTATACTAATACTTGTTTTGTGCATTTTTAAACATCACGAACACAATAACAAGAACATATATAGCATGAAAGGAACACAAAGAGCATGAAAATGATAATTATCAAGAAAGTATGTTAGGGTTTGCTTACAACTTTTGGCCTTAATGAAAAGGGAAACTAGGACAAGAACTAGGGACTAGGACTTTGATAAGCTTTTCTCCACTTTAGTAATCCTTCTACCCTTGTACTCTTGAATGATTTGTGATGAAGATTTAGGTGACTTGAGTGGATCTAAACTCATGAGAATCACCAAAGTATATGAGGTTATGGAAGTGTTTTGGTTACCTAAAAGAAACTAGGGTTTCTATCTTGTTGAAGCACTTGAATCTTGCTAGAAATTAGAAGTAAATGATCTAAGTGTGGTGTGGTTTGGTGTGTGTTGATGGACGGCAACAAAGGGGGAAGGGGGGCTTTTATAGGGTCTTAAGGAGGTTAGTTTCCTTGACTTGTCAAACCTTGGAGACCAAGTTGTACACATGCATGCAATCTAAGCCTCCTAGCATGAGATCAAGCCACCTATGGGCTGAATTCCCCCCCCCCCTAGGTCGGTTCATGAACTTGGAGAACAAGGTGTGGACTTTTGATGATATTATCCTACTTATGTGACTAGTTTTGACCCCGTAAATTGCTAACCGTAAATGATTAAGCCTAAAAACGTAAAACCGGGTATCCTAAAAATATGAAACTTAAAAGTATTGTTAAACATGTCATGACACTCCATAATAAAATTTAAAATGAGTGGTAGGTTCCATTTGGGTGGTAAAACCCTGCTAAAACTGGAAACACGGGTCTAAAACGCGTAATACGTAAAATGTACGAAAGTTGCGTAAAATTGAGAAAAGTAAAATGTAACTTTTCTAATAGGATAATAATGACTTATAATGTCTAGGCTGGGCTCAGTCTAGTGTCGGTTGGTGTTAAATGTCTTTTAGACCTAAAACCGCAAGCCTAAAAATCAAGGAATGACTTATAAAATCAAGGAATGATTTTTGGTCAAAGGAGGAGGGAAAAATATGTTGACTTTTTCTAATAAGTTGAAAACTCAAATCGTCTTAGAAACGCGGTGCAGGTATAGGCTAGGGTTACGGCTGAGTAAAAACGCTTAAAAACTGAAAATTCTAGTTTTTCACGGCCGAGGCTTATTTTGGGTCATGTTTTTCACAGTCATGCTTAATTCTCTAATTAATCATGAGAGTACTAAACATTTTTCTGATGCGGGGTCACTTAACACGGTCGAGTTTCGTTGTGCGTAGAATTTTTGAATGACGTTTTACCCTAAAACGTGTAATTTCGTGTAATTCCTTAATAACTTTTACGAAAATGATCTGACGAATGTCAAACATTTAATTTGCCATGGAAATGATTTATCACTCGAGGCCAAGAAACAAAAATCAACTTTCAGGAGAATTTCGGGAAAAATGAATAGTAAAAATGAATAGTAAAATTTTCGGGAATAGAAATAAATCTAAAAATGCGAATTGTTACAGTCTCTACCCCTTCAGGAATAATATGGTAGGATAAGGTACATACCCGTTATGCATTGCGGGCTTCCTTAGCACCCAAATAGTATGCTCGACCCTGAGGTGGACTAACATTGTATCCACGGTTCGGGTTATTTTCTTCAAGCATTACGGCTAGAGTCGGGTTATCCAGCACTTGTCCCTGTGCCCTATTTAACTTAGGACAAGTATCTCGGAAGTGGTTTGGGCTGTTGCACTCAAAGCATGTCTTTTGGTTGTTTCTTATATTCCCCGCATTCACCGGTGTTACTTGCCTTGCCGTTGCTTTACACTGATTTGTAAAATGGCTCTTTTGATTGCAATTAGTACACATTCGACAGGGCTCAGACCTCTGATGATGATAAGCACATTTATTACACTTAGGATGTGGACCTTCATACTTTCCCTCATCATAAACTGTTGCCGCAAATCCTCTTGCTCTCTTATTATCAACCATTGTACCCTTTTGCTCGCCTGATTCACCTGCTCCCTTCCTTTTATCACTAATCTTCAAAGTTCCATTCCTAACCATCTCATCTGTTAGGGTTCCTGCTCTCAATATTGCACTCTGAAT
>JARVZY010001754.1:0-18527 GCA_030686995.1 Artemisia argyi
TCAGTATTCAACTCAAACACCTCCATCATATGTTCGGTTCTCTTATCCACTTGCATTCTCATGTCGTCTATCACAGCCGCCACATTTCTCATGTTCACCTCATTCATAGGTATCTCCTGAATATTGAGAAAAATAAAACAATCATGAAGCTTATCGGACCCACAAAGATCTTTCAGTTCATTCAAGTATGGCTTGGCAGACATTTTCAATTAGGGTTGTATATAGTGAAAAAGTTATGAACTGAAAAAAGTATATGGATGAACTGAAAAAATAAAAATAAAACCAACATATATATAAAGGGTAGATGCATGAACTGAAAAAATTAAGAGTATTAATGAGAAATGAAATAATTAAAACAAGTAATCATGAGAACTGAAGAGACTGCAAAAAATCCAAGGTCGAGAAAAACTTACGCGTTCCCATAATATTGATGATTATTATTTTAATTGGGATGACTAAAAGTATAACCAATTCAGTTTCAGTTTGAAGCATTTGTAAAAAGAGAGGAACTAGTAACTCGGTGTTGAGTATAAATATATTTCGGGTCGGGTTTGGGTCGACCCATCTAACCCGTTTATTAATCAGGGTAGGTTCGGGTTGTGAATAAATTAATTGGGTCGACCTGACAACCCGTTTAAGTTTTTTTTTCTTAATGTGGCAACTTTTATATCAAAAAAGGGTTGACTATGTCAACCCAAAACCCATTTAACCTTTTCAACTGGTGAATTTCAAAAAGATCCCGCCCATCTTTATAAATGGTTATAATTTGAATATTATTTTTAAAATATTCATGATTATTATTTTCAAATTGAATGAAACCAAACTAACCGAACAACCCGATAGTACACTTGGGTCATATGAACCGGTGATATTGCCCTGTTGTCGACCTTGATGAACCTTAATGATGAATCTTCATATGATTCTTTTTACTATGAACCTTAATGACGAATCTTTGCTATGAAACTTTTATTATGAACCTTTGATATGCTTTTCTGAACCATTTGATATGACCCATTTGTTATGAACATTTTGGATATGAACCTTTTGATATGACACTCTGATTAAGATATGATATCTGACTATCAGTTTGATACACGAGCCATTTCACTAGTCATGGGGGTTCCATGTCCGGGTCATTGATGCACCAATGGCATATATGACTCTAGTGTGTTTGAGTGACGTTCCACACCATCCCTTATATGTTACATGTTATGAGCTCAAGTATATGTTTGGCCACTATGTTATCTGTACGGGAGTATGGATGCATCCTATATCTGTTATCTACAGTTAGTGGATTATCTGTTATATGATATGATATGTTATGTTTCTGGGCTCGTGGTGGATTACTGTCCCATCTCTGACTTCATGCGAAGCAATACATTCAATCATAATAGTCGGCACTTTATGATCACCTCGGGTATATTGGCCTCGAAGATGCCTAGGACAATTCCTCCGTTCAATATGTGTACAATATAGGCTACAAAGCATCCCCGGAATGTGACGTCATGGGAAGTCAGCTTACGTAAAAACTCTTGACGATATAAATGAATGACCGCATCCATTGAGAGTTATTCATATTAGCTTTTGCAACATTGGATATAAACCTATTGGATATGAACCTTTTGATATGACACTCTGATTATGATATGATATCTGACTCCCAGTTTCTCCCTTTTGCCGTTTATACATGTTTTCCCCCTTCTCATTGGCTTTTCTCCCTTTTCATATGTTTTGATACGTTTTCATCCGTTTTCTTACGTCTTTGTCCTTTTTACTCAGTTTTTATACGTTTTCTTACGGGTTTACATGTTTTCCTCAGTGTTTACACGTTTTCGCCCATTATTTCATGCATTTACTATGTTTATACACGTTTTTCCCCTTCTCATAGGGTTTTGTCCTTTTTCATATGTTTTCATACGTTTTCATCCGTTTTCTTACGTCTTTGTCCTTTTTAGTCAGTTTTTATATGTTTTCTTATGGATTTACATGTCTTCGTCAGTGTTAACACATTTTCGCCTGTTATTTCATGATTTACTCCGTTTATACACGTTTTCCCCCTTCTCATAGGGTTTTATCCCTTTTCATATGTTTTTCCTTTTTTACACGTTCGCGCCCCGTTATTTCATGTTTAAGTCCGTTTTGTGGAAAACTAGAAGGGGCGGTTGAATAGTTTTACGTCGTTTTTAAAATGTTATAAAATTTTGTTTAAAAGTTTTCTTTGTTTTATAAAATATAGATTCGATGCTATATGAAATCAAGTCGTGCACAATATGGACAACACTAAGTATGTACGATAAAGCAATAATAACGTAAGTAAGGAAATAGATAAGGGTTGGAAAGATCGAACCGAGAGACAAGAGATTTATAGTGGTTCGGCTAAAAGGTCACCTTCCTTGCCCTACTCCACTCCCCGAGCACCTAACTCGAGAGTTTTCTTCAATATATCAACAAGCTCCCTTATGGCGGAGAAAACCTTACACACCAATTTACACACCACAATAACTTCACAACTTAATCACGACTTCTACACAACTAGTTCACACCTATTCACTACTTAATCACACCACTTCTTCACACCAATCTTCTTCACACCTATTCTTCTACACACCAATCTTCTTCCTAACTTATCTTCTTCACAACTATTCTTCTAACCAATCACACTATATATCAAGCTACACTATCTTCTAACCAATATTCATAACTAATCACACAATGAAATAATAACAATGATGATACACTAAAAACTTAGATGTAGAGAACACAACAAGTTGTAATACTTCTTGTCTTGATGGATAGAAGTATTCTTCTCTTGCACTTGATGGGATGATGTTTCGATCACTTTGAAACAAAGATTTAAGAATGTATGATCAAAGGATTTATAGATTGGAAATAGAGATCTAGAAAAGAAAATTCTGTAGTGCAAAAGGTAAGGAAAAAATCCAGGATTAAGATGGTATTTATAGGCAACAGATTCTGACAGAGGAGCGTGGCCGGTCCCCTTAAATCATGGCTGGCCCCCTTAAAATTAAGGGGACCGCCCTTTATAATTAAGGGGGCCGCCCAGCTGAAACGGTCAGATTCTTTGTCTTTTAGTGGGGAAAGTTTATTTGGTGAAAAACTAACTGATTTTGGTTAAAAATTTGAATTCATATATTTAGTATGAATAAAACATTTTTCTTTATTACCAAAAGTGTTTTTCAAAAATATATAATATGTTTATATAATTAAATAAACTTTGTATTAGTTAATTAAATCCCCCTTTGATCATAAATTGCACTAAACACTTTGTTTATTCATACCTTAAGTGATTTGGATGTAAAGAGAAATATTAATCACTAAATACTTGTTTATGTCACAAGTTTTAGTTCTATGAGTTTATATTTTGTGATAATCAAAACATAGAGATATTGATAACATGTTAGTAATGTTTTTAGGCATTATTTATGTCAACAATTTCCCCCTTTTTGATTATTACAAAACCTTAAACTCAATATATCTAAAACTTGTTTTTAGACAAGTATTATAGAGTTCACATTTCTCTTCTCCCCCTTTTTGTAAAATTAAAAAGGTTAAGCCGAGTAAGCTTTGCGAGGGAAGTTTAAACGGGTAGAATGCTCCCCCTTGATGTATGCTCCCCCTCATTTGAGAGCACCAAGGGAACGAGCAATGGAGATCTTTGCTACAAAAATATTTGAAGAGAGCAAGATACACGTATATGCAAGGCAACAATTATGCAACTAAACATAGATTCATTCAAGCATTATAGAAATGATAAGCATTACAACATTCAATATGCTTGAAGCATATTGATAAAAATAACACAAAAGAAAAGACATAGTCCTATATTGCCTAAGAGAGCACTTGGACTTGCTTGCAACCCATGGTTGATTGTTTTATTTGCTTGAAGAGAAACATAAGCATAAAGCTTAGATGTTTGATTGAGAGGGATATGGAATGGAGTGTGGAGCGGAAGAAGTGGATCTCACGATGTTGTATCGTGTTAAGGGTGGTATTGGATGATTACGAGTTAGAAGATATTCAATCCAAGAAATATCTTCACTCAAGTAGAGGATTTGTTTTTGAAGGAATATGCAACAAGGGCAAAAGTGAGTGTCGTTTGTAACTTGATCCAAGTTGAGAGAGTGGGGAAGGCAATTTGCATAGGGTGATGATGGAGGTTGCCCTTTGTTGCCTTGTGCAAGATGCATAGCAAGGAGATCACTAAGATCATGGATTTGGTTTATTTCATCACAGAACTTATGTTTTTCCGTGGCAATGTGGAGGGGATCTTAGGTTTGGTATGGATGAGTTGGGTTTGTGTAGTTGGAAATGTAGTTTGATAGTTCTTCAAACTTGTATAGATCATTATAAGTGTTTGGAGGTTGAGAGGTGTAGTTTGGCTTGAAGGAAGATGGTTGGCCAATGTTGTATGGTTTGTAAAGAGGATCAAATGAATGACCTTGTTGGTTTGATGCAAAGTTTCGGAAGTAAGAAGTTGGGGTTGTGGAATGACTTCCAACTTCATTTATGATGATGGATTTGTTTCGAGGGCTTTTTCTTCGCCAAACGGGTTTTTCCGTCATCCTTGCTAGCCTTAAGGCTTTTGATTTTGGTTTGTTTGGAGAGTTCATGATGGGATGAATGGAGAGTTTTGAGGATTGGGGATATTTATAGTGTAAGATTTGTGTGTTTAAGGATGGATAAGGTTTGTTTGGGGGATTAGGACAAAATGTGTTGGTGAAAAATGGGAAATGTAGGTTGAAATGGGCTAAAAAGCAGAAAAGATTCTGTAAACCCGTCCATCAGATGGCCGGTCCCCTTAATTAGGGGGCGGTCCCCTTAAAATTAAGGGGGCCGCCTTACATAATTAAGGGGGCAATCCATCTGGTGATTTTCAGATTGCCAGAATTGGGTTTTTGGCAGAAAATTTGCAGAAAGGTTGTGTTTTTGGACTTGGATTCAACCAAGTTCAATTCCTTTAGGCAATATAGCATCTAATCTAATCATTAAATATCATGCATGCAAAAACACATAGGCACAAGAGCAAATAATCAACACATAATAAGCAATAGGAGGTAAGTAAAGGCAAGCACACTTAAGCTTCCTAAGGCACCTATCTTTGATTAAAGGCAAAGGCAATTAGTGAGTGAAAAACTAATGATGGATCAAGATGACACCATTACTAGTGAATTTATCCTAGTGAGTGTCTATATGCAACAAATGTGGAGTTGTGATTGTTTCGACTCCTAGAAGCAAAAAGAAATAAGGATCCTAAGAAACAATCCAAATGATCTCCTTGATTCAATTTTTGCTCGATCATGAATGTCAAAGACATATATTAGATTATATACCTTGACAATTTATGTGAGAGTTTATGCATGATTTTGAAATACAATGTTTTTAGAATTAGTCAACAATGCAAGAAAAATGATCTTCATGTGATTCCTAGATTGTGAGAATAATTTTTAGAGAAAATTGACTGAGTTTAACAAAAAAAAATTATTCAAAGAAAATAAATCTTCTCAATCTTTAGTTTTGTGCGAAATAGATTCCTAGACTCAGAAAAGGTGGAATGGAAGAAAAATAAATTTTCATGCAAGTATAAATTTGAATTAATTCAATGTAATTTAGTCAACTTGTTCCATCATTCCTAATCCTAAACGCAAGTGGTTGAATAATTCACGCTTAAGGGGTTTTGTGAATATATCCGCAATGTTGTCTTCCAATGCAACCTTTTCTATAGATATATTTCCTTTTTGTACATTATCCCTAAGAAAATGGTGACGTATTTCTATGTGTTTAGTCCTAGAGTGTTGCACCGGATTTTTACTTAAATCTATCGCACCTTTGTTATCGCACATAATGGGGACATTTTCTAACCTAATGCCATAGTCTACGAGAGCTTGTTTCATCCATAGTGCTTGTTGACATGCCTTTCCGGCGCTTACATATTCGGATTCGGTGGTAGAAATAGCAAGAGCGGTTTGCTTCTTCGAAAACCAAGACGTTAGACAACATCCCATAGACGTGCAAATACCGCTAGTACTCTTTCTATCTACGTAGTCTCCCGCATGATCCGAATCCGCATAGACAATGGTTTCTATGTCGGATTCCTTAGGATACCATAATCCTAAGTGTATAGTGCCTTTAACGTATCGGAAGATACACTTAACCGCTTCTAGGTGAGAGGTTTTGGGATCCTCTTGAAAACGGGCACAAAGGCAGACACTAAACATGATATCGGGTCTACTTGCCGTCAAGTATAGTAAACTACCTATCATTCCTCTATACATGGTGTTATCTACAGACTCACCTTCATCGTCCTTTGTGAGCTTTACCTCCGTAGACATGGGAGTTTTCATGGGTTTTGAGTCTTCTAGGCCAAATTTCTTAAGAATTTCCTTAATGTACTTAGATTGGTTAAAGAATATTCTATCTTCTAATTGTTTTATTTGTAATCCTAGGAAGAAGTTAAGTTCACCCATCATACTCATCTCAAACTCATCATGCATGATTTTGGCAAATTCATCACACATGTCTTGACAAGTCGATCCAAATATAATGTCGTCAACATATATTTGGACAATGATGAGATTTGGGTCTTTCCTTTTAGTGAAAAGAGTGTTATCTACCATTCCCATGGAATAATCATGTTTAATAAGAAAAGCTTTTAATCGATCATACCAAGCTTTGGGAGCTTGTTTGAGTCCATACAAAGCTTTCTTTAACTTATAAACATAATCAGGTTTTGCGAAGTCAATGAATCCTGGAGGTTGTGCCACATATACCTCCTCATTGATAAAACCGTTATGGAATGCACTTTTCACATCCATTTGGAATAACTTAAAATCTAGGGCGCAAGCATAGGCAAGTAATATCCTAATCGATTCTAGTCTAGCTACGGGGGCATAAGTTTTGTCATAATCAATTCCTTCTTGTTGATTATAACCTTGGGCAACTAACCTAGCTTTATTCCTAACTATTCCATTCTCGTCTAACTTATTCCTATATACCTACTTGGTTCCTATGATGGTCATATCCTTTGGATTTGGGACTAATTCCCAAACATCATTCGCCTTAAATTGATTTAATTCTTCTTGCATAGCTATAACCCAACTTTCATCCTTTAAAGCCTCGCTAATATTCTTAGGTTCTATTGCTGAGAGGAAACAAAAGAAATTTTTTTTATCTTGGGCTTGTGACCAAAGGGTTCTTTGGCTAAGATGTCCTATTATATTATCTAATGGATGTGATCTAGATTCTTTAATATTAACAGTTTCGTTATTTTCTAAATGAATGTCTTCATTATCATTTCCTATGGGTTTTGTTTTACTAACCTCAATAGCTTCCTCTTCGACTAAATCATCATCTTCTAAAGGTAGTGTTTTAGGAGGTGGTGGTGTTTCATCAAATGTTACATTTAGTGATTCCTCTACTTTCATGGAGTGTTTGTTAAGTATTATATATGCTTTGCTATTTTGTGAGTATCCTAAAAATATTCCTTCATATGATTTTGGATCAAACTTAGTGAGATAGTCCTTAGTGTTTAAAATATAGCATTTACTTCCAAATACCTTAAAGTAGCTTAAGTTTGGTTTTCTACCTCTTAATAACTCATAAGGAGTTTTTCCTAGAATTCTTCTAATTGATACCCTATTTAAAATATAAGTTGATGTATCTACGGCGTGACACCAAAATTTTTGTGGGATGGATTGTTCATTTAACATAGTTCTACTCATTTCTTGTAGTGACCTATTTTTTCTTTCTACTACGCCATTTGATTGAGGAGTACGAGGAGCGGAGAAATTGTGAGATATTCCATTTAACTCGCAATATTTTCCGAATTGTACTTCATTATCAAATTCCCTACCATGGTCCGTCCTAATGGCAACTATTGAGCATCCTAATTTATTTTGAATCATTTTACTAAATATTTCGAATTTTTCGAAGGCTTGGGTTTTGTCACTTAAAAACCTAGTCCACGTGTATCGTGAGTAGTCATCTACTATTACTAAGGTATATTTGTTTCCTCCATAGCTCCGCACAGCGGATGGACCAAAAAGATCCATATGTAATAATTCTAGGCACCTAGTAGTGGATACTATATTCTTGGCTTTGTGACTAGCATGAGCTTGTTTTCCAATTTTACACGCATCACAAAAATGCTTGTCATATTTTAGATTAGGCAAATTTCTAACTAATTCCTTAGAGGCCAAAGATTGTATCTGTTGCATGTTAGCATGTCCTAATCTCCTATGCCATAGTGTAGAGTTTTCATCTAGGGTCGTTAGGCATATCCTATCCTCAGGTTTGTTTCCTAGTTTCATAACATATATGCCACCTTTTCTAATTCCTCTTCCTATAATTTTTCCATTCTTAACTATTTCGCTATCATCTTCGGTAAATGTGACTCTACATTTATTATCACATATTTGTCCTACACTAAGCAAGTTATATGTTAATTTATCTACATGCTCTACATTTTCAATAGTAAGTGAGTCTTGAGAGATCGTACCTTTGCCAATGATTTTTCCACGTAAGTCACTACCGAAAATAACGTTACCTCCATTGTATGCCTTGTATGTAGAGAATAGATTGCGATTCCCCGTCATGTGCCTCGAACATCCGTTATCTTTAATCCATTCGTCAGGTTCCATGTCAATTCCTAAACATATTTCGTCGGTTCCTTTTACCGTAAAACACTTTTCGTCTCTTGGCTTTTCAACTTCTTCTTCGTCATTATCACTCCATGTTCCACTAACAAAAGCACCTTGACTTTCATAACCCGGTGGCTTTAGACATTCGCCAATGAGATGATTTGGACTTCCACATCTAAAGCACTTTCTTTTCCCGTAGTTGTCACTTCTATTCCTTTGGAATGCTCTTCTTTCGTCTCGTGATGATCTAGTGAATCTTCCTCGTCTCTTGAAGAACTTCTTGAATTCTCTTACGGCCATTGCATATTCTTCGTCTTCACTTTCGTCACTTGAATCATCATCATCACTAGATTCCTTTTTGGCTTTTAGAGCAATGGATTTGGTTTGTTCTTTCTTGACTTTGACCGTTTCCGAATCTCTTCTTATGATTTCTTCATGAACCTTCAAGTTGCCAATTAGTTCATCTAGTGATAACGTCATCAAGTTCTTTGATTCTTCGATTGCCGTGACTTTAGCTCGCCATTTTGGATGCAATGCCCTAAGAAATTTCCTAACACAATTTTTACTAGAAAATGTCTCATCAAGTGCTTTTAAACTTGTGATGATAGTGTTAAACTTAGCAAAAGCATTATCAATTGATTCCTCTTCCGGAATCGTAAATTGTTCATATTGTTGTACGAGAAGATCTATTTTATTATCTTTGACTTGGCTATTACCTTGGTGAGTAATTAGTAAAGAATCCCAAATTTCTTTGGCAGTTTTACACATAAAAATTCTTTCATATTCTTTGCGTGGTAAAGCATTATAAATTACCATTTTAGCCTCATTATTTTTTGCTAATTTCTTTTTCAAATCATCATTTTGTTCTTCAAAAGATACAATTTCATTCATTTTAGTTTCAACATTATATTGAATAGCAGGAAAATCACCAAAGGTAATAATATGCCAAAGATCAAGATCTTTTGATTTCACATACGTTTCGAATCTATTTTTCCAATATAAGAATCCGTCAGTTTCAAATAGTGGTGGTCTTTGCATAGATTGCCCTTCAAAATATTTTAAAGATTCCATAGATCGTTACAAGTTTTAAAATAAAATATATTTTAAAGATCTTGTTAGACGTGGCTCTTGATACCAATTGTGGAAAACTAGAAGGGGGGGTTGAATAGTTTTACGTCGTTTTTAAAATGTTATAAAATTTTGTTTAAAAGTTTTCTTTGTTTTATAAAATATAGATTCGATGCTATATGAAATCAAGTCGTGCACAATATGAACAACCCTAAGTATGTACGATAAAGCAATAATAACGTAAGTAAGGAAATAGATAAGGGTTGGAAAGATTGAACCGAGAGATAAGAGATTTATAGTGGTTCGGCTACAAGGTCACCTTCCTTGCCCTACTCCACTCCCCGAGCACCTAACTCGAGAGTTTTCTTCGCTATATCAACAAGCTCCCTTATGGCGGAGAAAACCTTACACACCAATTTACACACCACAATAACTTCACAACTTAATCACGACTTCTACACAACTAGTTCACACCTATTCACTACTTAATCACACCACTTCTTCACACCAATCTTCTACACACCAATCTTCTTCACACCTATTCTTCTACACACCAATCTTCTTCCTAACTTATCTTCTTCACAACTATTCTTCTAACTAATCACACTATATATCAAGCTACACTATCTTCTAACCAATATTCACAACTAATCGCACAATGAAATAATAACAATGATGATACACTAACAACTTAGATGTGGAGATCACAACAAGTTGTAATACTTATTGTCTTGATGGATAGAAGTATTCTTCTCTTGCACTTGATGGGATGATGTTTGGATCACTTTGAAACAAAGATTTAAGAATGTATGATCAAAGGATTTATAGATTGGAAATGGAGATCTAGAACAGAAAGTTCTGTGGTGCAAAAGGTAAGGAAAAAATCCAGGATTAAGGTGGTATTTATAGGCAACAGATTCTGACAGAGGAGCGTGGCCGGTCCCCTTAAATCATGGCCGGCCCCCTTAAAATTAAGGGGACCGCCCTTTATAATTAAGGAGGTCGCCCAGCTGAAACGGCCAGATTCTTTGTCTTTTAGTGGGGAAAGTTTATTTGGTGAAAAACTAACTGATTTTGGTTAAAAATTTGAATTCATATATTTAGTATGAATAAAACATTTTTCTTTATTACCAAAAGTGTTTTTCAAAAATATATAATATGTTTATATAATTAAATAAACTTTGTATTAGTTAATTAAATACCCCTTTGATCATAAATTGCACTAAACACTTTGTTTATTCATACCTTAAGTGATTTGGATGTAAAGAGAAATATTAATCACTAAATACTTGTTTATGTCACAAGTTTTAGTTCTATGATTTTATATTTTGTGATAATCAAAACATAGAGATATTGATAACATGTTAGTAATGTTTTTAGGTATTATTTATGTCAACAAGTTTCAACAAGTATTTTTCTGTTTTTGTCCGTTTATAGCCGTTTTCATCTATTTTAGACGTTTTCCTCCGTTTCATACGTTTTCTTACTTTCTTCTGGTTTGGTCATTTTTTTTGCGTTTTCATTTATTTATTATGGTTTTAAACGTTTTTGTGTTTAATGACCCGAATCAAACTATAGCCGATTTGACAAAACCAAACTAAACGAACAAACCCAAGAACCGAACCGAACCGATCAACAACCCTAACTTATAGTGATAGTTTAAAATAAGGAGGAATTAGTTTTAATTTTTTTAAACATTATGGCTTGTCATACACAGGATTTATGAGTTCTCATCATCACAAGGAGTCTCTCCCTCCTTTTTTCTGAAATAACCGCCGCCAGCAACTTAATCGTCAAATCATCATGATGGTTCCAACGCGTATTAACCACACCATTTTCACACCGCTAATCTCCACCACAAAAATCCCCTATATAAACCCTAATTCCCACATCACCATCCCTACCACTCTTCTTCATCAATTTTTAATATCATTTCAATCAATCCTTATTTTACCCAAATTCATTATCAATGGCAGCACCATCAGGACCAAACCAAGTGGGTAGGTGTGTGATTGATGACCTTGTTGAGTTTAGCAGGGAGACCTCTGTTGATGGTTACATGAGTTTCTTCAAGGGTCAGCAAATCTCCAGTATCCGTGGCTTTATAAACAGGATGCGTAAAGAGGTCACCACATTGATGAATGAGATTGGGCAACTTAATGCTTTAATAGCTGAGTTGGAAGCTCTTGGAGAGGAAGACCTCTTTGACACTCTGCTTGATCTTAGGCATGACAGGGAGAATGCCAATGCTAAGCTGCAAAGCCTGAATGATCTCATTGCTGATGCTGAGGAGGATGTCCAGACCAAGGAAGAACAGATTGAGACCATGACATGTTGAAGGGTTGTCTCCATGGGATGTGAAGTTTCTTTTGTTTGGTTTTATATGTTTATGTCTTATGTCTTTTGTTAAATTTCCATGTTTTGTATGTATGAACACTTCAAATGGAAAATTAATGGAATCAATGGTTTAATTTACATGTTTTATGTCTTTTTATCAGTTGTTAATGCTATCAATATTATTAGATTAAAAAGAAATGCCTTTGATAGTTTGTTTCAGTTTATTTTAGATGTTGTTTTGCATTTTGGAATATGTTTTGGTGTTTGAATATGTTAGCAAGGTTGAAAATATAAGAATGCAACTATATTTTGTTTGAGCATTTCGATTCCTGTGTAAGTTTTAAGCGCTAATATATATGTGACTAGGGCTGCAAAAAAAGCGATATTTATTGGGTAATTCAAGCTAAATGAGTCTTAGAGTCAAGCTTAATCTTATTCGGGTAATTTGTAGCCCTGATTTAAACATAAGTCTAGTGTTGTATGATTCTTGAAGAAAAAAGAACATCCGGTAGTTAACCATGGCTGAAAAAGCCGATGCAAAAGACTCACACACTGAATATACACCTATTGGCTGAAAAAGCTTTTAGAGTATTATGTGGATGCAGGTAATTACTTGTTCTTATGTTTTTGTAATCAATCCCGAACACCTACGTTAAGTTGATACTTACTTGTTCTTATGGTTTTGTTATATGTGCTTGCAGGTATAGGGTTCCATTTTGAACATATAAGCTGCTTCATAATATAACAGTGTATGTCGTTGTTTACTGGTATGGTTCCCGAACAACTTTATTGTTAGTGCTTATTTTTAGTTAAAATATACTTTTCAGTGATTAATATAGTTACTAGAACATTTAACTTTCAAAATCTCAGCTTGTATAACCATTATTTAGTTTTAAAATCACAACGGCCCTTTTAAGGGGGTGTTTGGCTGGTTGTTGTATCAGCAGTCCTTGGTTGGATTTGCTTTTTTTTTTTTTGCTTAATTGTTTATCTGGGACTGCTTGTGAGTTATAGTTTCTTAATTAGTTGCTTTAAGTCAATTTTTTGCTTTTGTTTGTTATTTTTTATGCGACGAGTGGTGATTTTAGTGTGTCTGCAATGTGTTTGGGACACCGGGTTTGAAATAAATATTTAGGTAAAATTGCAGCCAAAATTAAATATTTAAACTCTTAATTATAACTTTGGAGCCAAAATTTCAGCCAAAAATTTAAAAAAAAAATTAGGAAATTATGGTTTCCTTATTTCAAAAACTGCCCCATCATGAGGCCTATTTTCACTCCAAAAAATTAGGGTTCGACCATACCATCAAAACCTTTAATTTTTACACCATTATTTACCAACTAAGTTTACTAATTCTCTTTTATACATTACTTCTGACGAATCATGGAAACTATAGATAATATGTTTCATTCTGATCATGAAAATGATCAAGAAAATGAAGATTTAAATGATAAACAGTTAGGATATGAATCAGAGGTATATTCTGTAGATGGTGAGGATGATGAAAACAACCATTCAAATATGAATATAGTTAAGAGGGGGATAACTAGGTTAGCTAAGTTTCGCCGGGAATATGGAAAACCCGATGGAGTAAAGGTCAGTGTAACCTTTGATGCTCTGAATAGGTTAACAGGAAAAAACAGAGCAATGTTTTCGAGTTTTTTGGGTGACTTGGTTTGTGAGCATATAGGTGTCAGGATTCTATCATGGAAGAAAGTTGATTCAGAAGCAAGGGATAAAATGTGGGACGAAATCACGGTACACATATACTTTTTTTCAACCCATTAATATAGAATTAAATCTATACGTACCATGAAATCAAGAATCCATAATACATATATGTCCCTTATTTCAGTGTTGGAATCATTTGATATGTTGTGGTATACGGTTGTGAATCTGGTCATTTGAACATGTATATGGTATCTAGAATACGAATAATAACCTGGATAAACTATAGAATAAAAGAAGGATCGATACTTGTTTAGTATACAAGTTGTGTTTGTGTGAGTCTCTGTTATGTCGATATGTTTGTTCTTGTTTAAGTGTATGTCGTGTGTGTGATAGTAGTGGGTTGCTTGTTGTAGGTACAAGGTGTTAATAAGTTTATCTCTGCATTTAAATTATGTGCAACTAATTAACAACATTGTGTTACTCTTTGCAGCGATTTTTTGCTGTTGAATTGACAGTAAGAAAGCTAATAATGAATCGTCTTGGTCAACTTCTAAGGAATTTCATAAGGAAATTGGCACAAAACTACATATTGCCAAACCAAAATACACCTTCAAAACTAAATGAAGTACCGGCGAAGTACAGTGCAATTATAAAAGCCGAAGATTGGATCAATTTTGTAAAGTACACGGCTACGGAGGAATACAAGGTGTTAATTAGTCATTTTTATTCAAGTTTCACTATCTTTCACATATATATTAGTTCTATAATGTCACCATTAATACATATTCACTCCTTATGATTTTGTGTTACAAGGTGAAATCAGCTGCAGCTAAACTGGCGCGTTCCAAGTGTGTTTATCAGCATACAATGGGACGAGGTGGATACGCCAATGTGATAGATAAAATGGTAACATTAAACATTTGCACATTTGCATTTAATAGCATCTTAGTATCGTATATATTGGTTTATCTTACATGTGTATGTATTTGATGGTTATAAGATCGAGAAAAAAGAAATTGAACCAGATGAAGAACCACCGCGTGTGGTACGCTGTGGTTGAAAGGAAGGGAGAAGAAAGATGGAGAATATCACGATGATGAGATTAGGACTGTGGGAGAAAAAATAGTAAGTTTTACTGCAAAGTTTGTATTATGTTCATTGTTGAAAGTGAGATCAACATATAATAACCTATTTCCCATATTGTGTGTGCAGAAAGAAACGGAGGACAAGATCAAAAAAGGAACCTTGAAGATTGATCATGGCACTGATGCCATGACAGTTGTATTATGTAAGGAAAAGGGAGGATATGCGAGAGGAGTTGGAGGTGGAGTAACCTACAAGAGGTATTTTGATCTGCCTCGAATCAGACAAGCATCTGATGAAAGAGTGGTGTTACTTCAAAGTGAACTTGAAAATGAGAATCACCAACGTCAAGAAAAAGATAAGGTAATCCAGGATATGATGAATCAATTGGCTGCCCAAAAGGGGCAGACGTTGCAGACAACGTCGACTCCATCGACACCAACAGAAGTAAGACATTTTTTATGTTGCTTTTTTTGTGTTACAAATGTGAAATTATATTACCAAATAACAGATTATAATGCAGGTAACTTCGGTGAACATTAATATTATAAATAGCAGTGCTGATGAGGATTCCGAAACACGTGTTGCTAGATGTGAGAAAGTTGTGACCATTCAGAAGTCTAATGGACTTGCAAATTTGGAAAACGAAATGGTAATAAGTGTAAGTAATAAAACATCCCCTTGTTATTTTAGAATTCCACATACATGTCTTATTTACCGTGTTTATATATACAGGAACCTGTTAAATCTGTCTCATCTAAGAAACCGAATAGACTTAAACGAAAGGATTCTTCACATCAAGATTCTCAATCACAAGAACATGATTCTCCAATACAAGTATGTATTTAAACATGTTCATATATTATTTTGTTTAATTAATTTCTGATACATATGTACATGCAACAAATCTTTTTTTTAGGAAATTAAGTGCAAACTGTGGCATACAAAGAAAACAACTATTATAGTGTTGGGTACTGTATACAAGAGTGAAGGAAAACAAATGCTTCATAACAAACCACTCCCAAAGGATTGCTACAGAGTGTATGTTGATAAATCTTTAGTGGATGCAGCATGCATCCCGGATGTAGGAAGTAACAGTTTGAAAACAGTTCAGCCTGCATGAGGTGGTTTTTGGGCATGGCCAAAGGATCAAGTGATTTTTGATGAACAGGTACATACATGCATGTATTTAATTTATCAACTTACATATATATAATTCTTCATATTTAATTCAGTGTTTGATACACCCGGCTTTTGTTCCCTACAGGCTACACCACCAAGTAGCACACATATTCACACTTTTGGCCACTTTATGCTTAATTGTATGTGACTAAATACCTAAAAGTAACATGCTTTGTGTGACTAAATGTTGCAAAAGGCCACACAAACATACAATTCATGTGGCCATTGGATGATCAATAGTCACACAAAACACACATTTGTTCACTTTAAACACCATATGGTCACACATATTCACACTTTTGGCCACTTTATGCTTAATTGTATGCGACTAAATACCCAAAAGAAACATGCTTTATGTGACTAAATGTTGCAAAAGGCCACACAAACATACAATTCATGTGGCTATTGGATGATCAATAGTCACACAAAACATACATTTGTTCACTTTAAACACCATATGGTCACCCATATTCACACTTTTGGCCACTTTATGCTTAATTTTATGTGACTAAATACCCAAAAGTAACATGCTTTGTGTGACTAAATGTTGTAAAAGGCCACACACACATACAATTCATGTGGCCATTGGATGATCAATAGTCACACAAAACACACATTTGTTCACTTTAAACACCATATGGTCACCCATATTCACACTTTTGGCCACTTTATGCTTAATTTTATGTGACTAAATACCCAAAAGTAACATGCTTTGTGTGACTAAATGTTGTAAAAGGCCACACACACATACAATTCATGTGGCCATTGGATGATCAATAGTCACACAAAACACACATTTGTTCACTTTAAACACCATATGGTCACACATATTCACACTTTTGGCCACTTTATGCTTAATTGTATGTGACTAAATACCTAAAAGTAACATGCTTTGTGTGACTAAATGTTGCAAAAGGCCACACAAACATACAATTCATGTGGCCATTGGATGATCAATAGTCACAAAAAACACACATTTCTTCACTTGAAACACCATATGGTCACACATATTCACACTTTTGGCCACTTTATGCTTAATTTTATGTGACTAAATACCCAAAAGTAACATGCTTTATGTGACTAAATGTTGCAAAAGGCCACACAAACATACAATTCATGTGGCCATTGGATGATCAATAGTCACACAAAACACACATTTGTTCACTTTAAACACCATATAGTCACACATATTCACACTTTTGGCCACTTTATGCTTAATTGTATGTGACTAAATACCCAAAAGTAACACGCTTTGTGTGACTAAATGTTGCAAAATGCCACACAAACATACAATTCATGTGGCCATTGGATGATCAATAGTCACACAAAACACACATTTGTTCACTTTAAACACCATATGGTCACACATATTCACACTTTTGGCCACTTTATGCTTAATTGTATGGGACTAAATACCTAAAAGTAACATGCTTTGTGTGACTAAATATTGCAAAAGGCCACACAAACATACAATTCATGTGGCCATTGGATGATCAATAGTCACACAAAACACACATTTGTTCACTTTAAACACCATATGGTCACACATATTCACACTTTTGGCCACTTTATGCTTAATTGTATGCGACTAAATACCCAAAAGAAACATGCTTTGTGTGACTAAATGTTGCAAAAGGCCACACAAACATACAATTCATGTGGCTATTGGATGATCAATAGTCACACAAAACATACATTTGTTCACTTTAAACACCATATGGTCACCTATATTCACACTTTTGGCCACTTTATGCTTAATTTTATGTGACTAAATACCCAAAAGTAACATGCTTTGTGTGACTAAATGTTGTAAAAGGCCACACACACATACAATTCATGTGGCCATTGGATGATCAATAGTCACACAAAACACATTTGTTCACTTTAAACACCATATGGTCACCCATATTCACACTTTTGGCCACTTTATGCTTAATTTTATGTGACTAAATACCCAAAAGTAACATGCTTTGTGTGACTAAATGTTGTAAAAGGCCACACACACATACAATTCATGTGGCCATTGGATGATCAATAGTCACACAAAACACACATTTGTTCACTTTAAACACCATATGGTCACACATATTCACACTTTTGGCCACTTTATGCTTAATTGTATGTGACTAAATACCTAAAAGTAACATGCTTTGTGTGACTAAATGTTGCAAAAGGCCACACAAACATACAATTCATGTGGCCATTGGATGATCAATAGTCACACAAAACACACATTTGTTCACTTTAAACACCATATGGTCACACATATTCACACTTTTGGCCACTTTATGCTTAATTGTATGCGACTAAATACCCAAAAGAAACATGCTTTGTGTGACTAAATGTTGCAAAAGGCCACACAAACATACAATTCATGTGGCTATTGGATGATCAATAGTCACACAAAACACACATTCCTTCACTTTAAACACCATATGGTCACACATACTCACACTTTTGGCCACTTTATGCTTAATTGTATGTGACTAAATACCCAAAAGTAACATGCTTTGTGTGACTAAATGTTGC